>CAIGRP010122983.1:0-16542 GCA_903798385.1 Fraxinus cuspidata | reverse complement strand
ACAAAATTTATTATTGAACGTTTTTTCGAAAATTTTTTACTTCGCAACCTGTGCACCACTTAGCCACCATCCACGTCGACCGATCTAACCTTCAATTTTAAAATTTGAAAGAATGAGTAATTTATACTCAGTAGGATACATATGTCCAAAACAATATAAATAAATTTACAACATTCCATACCATCATTTCATCAAGAGCAATCGGAGATCAATCGAATGCTTTAATACATTTTTGTGCAACATTTGAGAAAACCCGAAGGAGATCATACATTTCATTTCAATTCATTGAGACCCGCAAGTCAATTAGCATTTCATGAAATAAATTACGTAGAAAAAATCATAATATTGCAAGGACATAACAACTTGCACATAGTATCCTACCTCGTTAGATCAATCGAGTTTTTTGAAAGAAGATATAATTGAACGTTCCAAAACTTTTCCAATTTTCTTGGTTACGTTAAATAAAAGGGATGGAGAATTGCTTTTTATTTAAAATAATGTGTCCCCATAATTTGACTTTTCAGGGTATAAATAGGGCAGATTCCCCATGGTGAGTGGAAATAAAAGAAACGTGTTTGCTGATTAGGATCTATAATTTGTGGTAAGCCAAAATCTTTAGGGATAATTATATCAAGTATGTGCTTAAATAAATCCTAATCATCCGTTCACAATAGTGAAATTGGGAAAAGAAATGATGCATGATTGAATTCATATTGTATTTAAATAACTTGTTTCTATCCAAAAAGTAAGGTAATCATTACACTTACAACAAAAGAATTGGAAAGATCGTGTCCCATAAGCAAAGTGATACGATTTGATTTGCATAATTTCCATGTGTCATGCCAAGATTTTTGTCCAAAATATATTATAAATTAAACCATTCAAACTCCTAGAAAGAAGATACCCTATATTTTCCATCAATCAAGTCATAGCCATGTAAGAAAAATACTCTTCCATATCAACTAGTACACGTGGGGAAAGATCTCAAACCATTGTTAACTTATTTAATTGTAAAAAGAAAGACTATTATATTTCTATCAAATAATACACGTGGCAGCCATCTTTATCCCTTTTGAATTCAAAAATTTTACTTAAATGTAAAACTGCTATATAAATTTAAGTGCAATAACTTAGACTTTACTTATCCGAATCAACTTTTTTTCGAGCCTAATTTACATGATTAATTACGAGCTATCCAACGAGCCCAAAATTTATATATTTATTATTACTCTATCAATTTTTCAATATTTGAATCCAAATAAAATTGAATGTAACATATGTCACTCTGGCCCACCAACTTTTAAAATATAAAATGTAGTAGATGGAATAAATAAATTTTATTCTGTAAGTTTTTGGGGTGTTACAATAAAGAGCACGTTCAGGGAGAAGGTATCCATCTTCCCTAGACAATCTTACATTCTGATCTAGAGGCGTTTTAGTAAGAGTTGAGCCAATAGTACCTGAATCTCCTAGGATATCCAAAGCATTTTTTCATTGGCATACGTAAATCCTCTTTGTTGATCTAGCAACTTCAATGCCAAGAAAATATTTCAGCTTTCCAAGATCCTTGATTTTGAATTGGTTATCAAGAAAGCACTTCAATTGATTGATTGTCTCTATGCAATTGCCAGTAACTATTATATCGTTCACATACACTAAGATGGCCGTAAAAGAAGTGTTTGTTCCCTTTGTATATAAGCTATACTCAGCTTTAGATTGGAAATATCCCTGCTGAATGATAAAATTCAAAATTTTTGAATACCATTGGTGAGATGCTTTCCATAATTCTTGAGTTTGCACACTTTTCTTCCCCTTTTACTAAGATATCCAGGTGGTAGGTCCATGTATACTTCCCCTTCTAAATCTCCATACAAGAATGCATTAGTAACATCAAATTGTTGTAAGACCACCCTTTTACTACTTCAATTGCCAACAAAGTTCTCATTGTAGCCATTTTTCTACGAGTGAAAAGGTCTCATGATAATCTAACCCTTCTAGCTGTGTGTATCTTTTTGCTACAAGTCTTGCTTTATGCCTTTCTATAGTCCCATCAGCATTAAATTTAATCTTATACACCTACTTGCAACCTATTGTTTCATTATCAGAAGGTAAGTCAGCAATCACCCAAGTATTATTAAATTCAAGGACAATAATCTCAGCTTTCATGGCGGCTCTACATTCAGGAAATGTACTAGTAGCTTATTATATTTGGTGCCAAAGGGGTATCCAATGAATATATACTTTCCAGACCCAGGATCAAACTTGTGCCTACCTTGGACAAGAGTAGTGGCAAAAGCCACACATTTGAAAACTTTGATATGCTCGTAATTTGCTTTGGTTTTGAAAAGAATTTCAATAGGGCTTTGTGATTTAACAAAGGAGTTGGAGTTTTATTTATCAAATATACAACTTTTAGGACACAATGATTCCAATATTTTAAAGGAATGCCACTTTGAAACCTCAATTCTCTTGCCACATGTTTTCTTTCCGCAGTGGCATTTTGTTGTGTTGTTTCCACATGTGTTGTTTGTTGTATAATCTCATTTTGTAGGTAAAAATCTTTCATTATAAACTCTCCTCCATTATCACTTAGACTAATTTTTACTTTTGTTTCAAATTGATTTTCTACCATAGTGTAGAAGTGTTGTAAAGTAGAGGTTGCTTCTGACTTTAGTTTTAACACGCAAATCAAAGTGCGTCTACTGAAATTGTCTACTATAGTTAAAAAATGTTTAGAATCATCATGACTAACGTCATTGCAAGGACCCCAAATATCACAATGTATTAACTCGAACAAGCTTTTGTTTTATGTTGGCTATTAGTAAAAGGCGGTCTGTGTTGCTTTGCCAATGGACAAATGACACAAGGTTGATCATTAGGTGATTTAGGATAAGAAAAATGACTCAGCCTATAGTGCTAGAGGTAAAAAATTCCTAAATTGTTGATAGAAGTAAGAATACTAGCTTTCAGGTTGTGTTTGAGTAAGGCGTTTGATAGGGCTGAATGGGAGACCTCGTCTTCCAGCAAATGGTAGAGTCCTTGCTTCACCTACCCATTCCAATAGTTTTCCACCTCAAGAGGTCTTGAATTTAACATCAATCAAATAAAAAAATAAGATAACAATTTAGTTTTTGAGCTGATTCCTTAGCTGAAATCAAGATGAAAGAGAAATGAGGAACGCAGAGAACATTAGTGAGTGTGAATGATTTTGTAACTTTGGTTGTTCCCTTGTAAGTAATAGGTACTACTTCTTCATTTGGTAGAGCTACTGAGGATGAGACTTCAGTTTGAATAGAGTGATATAAAGATTTAGAATAGATCATATAATCTCTGTTGCTCTTGTATCTAAAATCCATGGAATGTCACAAACTCTAGGAGGTTTAGAAGTAAAGGTCGAAAAAGAACATATAACAGACATTTTATGATCAGCAGAAAAAGATGCAAGCATGCTTTGAACATTGTTAGCCGAAGGAGTGAAATTTTAAGTGCTAGGGGCAGGTTTTAAGAGTGCCAAAAGATGTAAGTACTGCTCCTTAGTTAATAGCATCTGGGATTTGTCCTTTGCATTTTCTTGATCAGAAGTTAGAGCTATAGCAACATGATTCACCATGGATCTGGCCTTCACATCTGACTTGTAGTTTGCTGGATATCCATTCAGTTTGAAACACCTCTTAGCTGTGTGGCCACACATCCAATAGTAAGAGCATACAGGTCTATCTGGGTTGGCCTTGAAGCATCTCTCCAGAGAGTGCCCTGGAATCATACAGTAGGTACAATAGTACATATCCTTCTTCTGTGATCCACCAGATTGTTTATCAGTACTGCCTCTGCTTAACAAGGCCATAGAGTCATTGCTCGAACCATTAGTAGATATTTCTTTCCTCTTGTTGGACAATTGAGTATATTTCATTTAGGCTGGGATTAATAGGATTCGAGCCTTTATCCCTTTGTTAGAGTCATTGAGACCCATCAAAAATTTCATTACTCAATCTCTTTGCTGATTTTGAATCACAAGTTTTAAGCCTCCACGAGTGCAATTAGGAATGGATTTATAATTCAACAATTCGTCATAGTTTTAAGTCTAGAAAAATATACACTCACAGAATCCTGATTTTGCATCAAGGTTGTAATGCCTTGCTTTACCTCAGAGATCCTTGGTACATTTTGTTGAGCAAAACGTTGCTCCAATTTCAGCCAAAGTTGATGAGCAGTTTCTACATAAACTGTGATGCATTTGATATCCCCCACCATTGTATTCTGCATCCAAGTTATCACTACATCATTACAACGCAACCAATGTTCCATTAGAGGTTCATTGGGGTCTGATGGCTCACAAATACTGCCATCTATAAACCCCAACTTGTTCTTAATATGCAGAGCCCTTTTCATGGATCCAGCCCATGAATGGTAATTGTTTGAATCCAGATTGTGTATGACAAGCATTGCACCCGAGCCAACACTAATACTAATGTAGAAGGGACTTATGGCTGAGTTGGATCATGAGCAGTGAGTGTAGATCGATTTTAGTTGGTATTTGGGCACAAGTCATCATTTGGGGATGAAGTATTTTGATAACTTGGTTCTTCCATTTCATGCTCTGATAACATGTTAACTTTTGATTGTGTGGCTATTTAATTCACTAAATGGAAGAATTTTTGAATGGGAGGAAAGACTACTGTACTTTTTATTTTTTTCTTACTGAAATAATGACATTTCTTGAACATTTATACTACAAGGGAAAGAATAAAAAATCAAAAACAAAATCTATACTAGACAAATATACAATGCACCAGAAAATCAGTCTCACGTAACAATTTTTGCAACCAAATTTTCTTCTATCCTTCTTCTAGAATGCCTAGCTGCCTCTCTTGTAGATGATTCTCAATTTGTTGATCCGTCAAGGGCAGTTGCCTGCAAGTATGTTGATGTATACTCTTCTCCAATTCCTTTCTGTCCAACTCAGCTGATCTTTTGTCAAACTGAGCAGCTTCACTTTTATTCCTCAATAAAAAGGGAAAAAGTTTTAAAATTCAAGGTAATTTCACACATGTGACTACAATTATAGAACGTTCATGAAGAAGTTAATTCAACATTCCTTTTGAACAGTGATTACGTAACTGTCCCAGATCTTTAAAATTACCGTTTTACGTCTTTCTTTTTAAAACCAATTCCTTCCAAATTAATTTTACTTTAGGCAACCTAGCCCTTTCAACTTCCATCCAGATTTTATTTCTAAAGTGTAAAAATCAATTATCCTTCTATTTCCTATAGTTGAGGTTTTACTCACCAATCTAGACTTTTGACTTAAAATCCTACAAAAATGGCCACACATGTCAATCACATAAAAATAGTAAAACTAAGAAAATTGAATCAATCATCATATTTTTGGGCAAATTTCACAATTCAGAATTACAAGGATAATCATGAAACTTCCAATCAAATGTCTGTTCACAACTAAATTATATTAATTACTTAGATTATGATATATGTAACAAGACTACCTAGATCAGTCAATCATAAACTATAGCCTAACCAAAGTTGACACTTGAATTGACAAAGTGGAAAAGTGTATTTCAAACCAGCCATCATCTAAAATTATTTCTGAAAATATGAAAATGTGTGTACCAGGCATGGGCATGTATATAAATTTTTTCATTATTCTTTTGAATGTCCATTGTGTTGACTCTCTTTCAAAGCACGGTATTTTTAATTCATGAATTTGATTTTCACATAGCCATTGCTTCTCTCATGATTTATATTCATCATCAAAGACGACTTCACATACCTATGGTGGTAGCCTTCTCCTCCAATGAATCGGTATGTTAACACAACACCATATTGTAGTACAGAGAGACATAAATATTGATTGTAGGTCCACGCTTAAGCACTATCACCTTAAAGATGACAACCTAGTGAGTAGACGGGAACAATTTGACTAATCACAATGTCTTAAAGGTATACTTATATGATATAATTTTACCATAAGATGTAATAAGCACACCACAGTGATTGGAGAATTCAATTTCATCTCAACAACTTAAAACCAATAAGAAATTCACATCATGTGTCATTTGCAATGGCTTTTGTCTGGAGTTGTTAAAGAATTTCTTCTTGTGCAGAGGTTGAGGTTTTAAATTTCTTCCTTTTTTTATTATTCTGCAAGAATTTCTTAAACAGTTTGATGAACATGGCCATATGTTCATCACTTTCACTTTATTCATCCTCAAGGCTACACTTAGTGGAAAGACTTGATTTTGAGGAAACATCTGCACATGGGGCCAAATTGAAATCCATTAGACTCTTGATCATTGTTTCTTGTCGATGAAGTTCAAAATGTTGCAGATGGATGACAAATGTACTTTCTTGAGTAGATACTTAAATTAAGAAGACTTTGTTGAATAGCCGGGCTTGTGTGTCCAAGGCATCTCGATCATGCCTATAAACTTCAAAAAGCGCTTTATAGGTTGAAGCAAATAGCTAGAGCCTGGTACGAAAGATTAACTACAAATCTTTTGGAAAAAGGCCACACTAGATGGCGAATGGATAAGACATTATTCACTATGAAGATGAGTCTTGGAATTATGGTAGCAAAAATTTATATAGATAGTATAGTGTTTGGTTCAACGTCTGAGAGAAATGTACAACTCTTCATAAAGTTAATTTATGAATTTAAGATAAGCATGATTGGTGATCTAATTTATTTTCTCAAAGTATGCAAAAAACTTGGTGAAAAAGTTTGGGATGGAGAATGCAAAACCACTGTGAACTCTAACGTTTACAAATCTAAAGCTTAGAAAATTTGATCAAAGAAATGTAGTTGATCCAATCCTCTATTGTACCATGATAGGAAGCGTATTGTAGCTTACCACATCTAGACATTGCTTTCAGTGTTGGGAGTCTTGACAAGTGCATTTTTGTGCACTTATTCGGGCTATATTACTAAATTTTTTATCGTTTTAGTAATGGATTTTACTTAACTTGGATTAATTTTATCTTATTTCTGTTTTTGACCCGTTTCTAAGCATTGGAAAATAAAAAAGGATCAATTGGCTAATGGGTGGAAATTTTGGGACTAATATGTATTTGAGTAAAAGTTGAAATACTAAAATTGAAGTAATTTAATGTGGAGAACCAAGATGGAAGAAAGAATGAAAAAAATGGCTAAAAGAAAAATTCGATAAGTTTTTATAACTGGGTAGCCGCCCAGTTATATAGGTCGGGCGGTCATCCGGCCTTAACCTTAGTTACATGGGATTTAGTATGCCTAGGCCAATTCGGCTAGAAAATTCTATTTCCTTCAAAATTTAATTCCAACAAGGAAACTTCTGTTTGAGCCATGATATGCACTATTTTTTGAGATCTTTTGGGATTCTTTAGAGAAATTATAAATACAAACTCTCAAAACATAATTAAATGTGGAAAAGTAATTGCAAAAGGAAGGAAAGAACAAATCAAGATCAAATCCAAGATGTTCAAGATTGAATTCAAGACTTTTCGGGTGATGAACCACTTTTATATCTTTTGCTTTCTTCTTCACATGTTAGGCTAGATTTCTTTGTATCAGGTGAACGATAAACCTTGTAATATGAATTTTCAATAGTTAGTTTTACATATTTGACATTGAAAACACGTTTTTTTATTTTAAATAATTTACATTATTATCATTTTCCCTACGATTATTGTGCACGGTAATTATTTGAATTTGGTAGTTTATTTTATGCATTCGAAAGAAGGAAAATAGGTTCGACATTGTGTAAATTGTCATATGGTCAGATAGAGGATAGAAATATAACACTATGCTCTATGTAAATCGTTTTAAGTGTTCATGACATTTCACGGATTCTTGTATGATCGCATCCGTCATAGAAATATAGGTGGGTCATATATGAGAGTAGGTTTAAGATTACTCAAGATAGATTGTTAAATATAATAGGAACATTGATTCGTTAAAACTCAATCGTCTTTTTTCAAAGTGTAGAACTAAAATTAAAAAGGATTATTGCAAGGAAATTAGGGATCCTAGTGCATTTGTCATTTATTAAACACATTTGCATTTATCATAATTTGCATTTAGTTTAGTTAATTTACTCATAATTGCATAAATAGATTATTTTAGTCATATTTTTTTCACAAACAAATACACCATATTATTCATATCTCAGTTAAGGTCGCGATAATTGAAATTCAACAAAATCAATCTCTGTAGGATGATACTTGGACCCAAATCCACTTTATTACTTGTAAATAAACCGTACACTTGCGATGGTTTTAATTCGAAATATATTTTTTGAAGAAGTCCGATATTGGACACAGTCCACAAAATGTCATATTGTAACAGTCAATCACATCATATGGTACAATTAGTTAAACATGTGAATATCGTATTTGGTATTTTAATGATACTAACGCTTATCTTGCAAGCTCTAGCAATGCTGACTTGGAAGGAGATGATGTGACAAGAAGAGCACGACTAGAGCTTTTTTCTACATTGGTAACACTTAGTTGAATGGTTAAGTAGGAAACAAAATTCTATAAGAATCAAATGCTCAGTGATTATCGCATAACCAAACAGTCTATGATCATGTCATGTATATTACAAGTAGAATCGATGCCTCTAAGAATCATGTACAACACTCTAAGACAAAGCACATATACTAGATATCTCGTGATTAGAGACTTCGTTGAAAATAAAGTCGAAAATATTGAAAATGTGCAAACTGAATTTCAATTGGACAATCTGTTAAGAAAGGTCCTAGACACATTTAAGTTTGAAACTGTTACAGAGGCCTTGGGAATGTGCGCCATACATTGAGTTGAACACCATTTGTACACTTCGTATTATCTATATACATGTTTTTTATGTATTTTTCTCTTTTTTTTCCATTTTCATTTTTTTTTTCTTATTTTGTATATGTTCACATCTTTCATGATCTAGATTAGGTTTTGTATGCACATTATGCATAGTGTTTGTACTTGAGTTTTGTATCCTACTATATTAAAAAGGGCACTTCCTTGGCTACTGTAGATGCAACAGTAATGCAATGAGATATCACCATTCATTCTTCCATTTTTCACTCCTCCAATCCTCCAATTTTATGATTTCTTATATATATCCATTTCCATATTTTTTTTCTTAGTCTGCTATAAAAAACGACAACAACGATTTTGAAGAATTTGATTTTATTTTAGAAATTGGTTCCAGACATGTTTTATATATTAAAAAAAAAAAAAAAAATTCTCTTGGCACAGCATGGAGACACGATGTCCAAGCACGCGCACACGATGTCTGCAATGCGAGGAAATGATGTCTCCGCCTAGCGCGGAGAATTTCTTTTTTTTTTTTTTTGAACTTCCCAACTTACCTGCTACAACCATTCTTTGTACCATTCTCCATTTTATTGACACTTTATTCCTACTCTTTCATACAAAGCTTCCTCCTCCTCCTCCTCTGCCACAAGCATTCTTTGTACCATTCTTCCCTGCTACAACCATTTGGACGAACTCGCCTTTTCTATTCACCTAAACTCCGTCATTTCAAGAATAATTCCCAATTCCTTTTGTTAATTGAAATTGGAGTTTTTGAAAAGTAGAACTTACTTTTATGGCGTTTAAGAACAAGTTTGCTCTGCTTTTTCTATGCTCTCTCTCCCATTCTGTAAAATGAACTGTAATTTATTTTTGTTTTCAAGGTTCTGGAAGTTGATGCTATATTTCAGACTATAATATTTTTGTTTTAGGTTTCAAATCATCTTGAACTATATTTTGATTTTTTTGGAATTTGGCTTCGAATGACGTGGTTTCTTCAGGCACTGAAAAGACGAAATATGACGCAATACTTGTGGATACATCTCTAATTTATTTTTGTTGTCAAGGTTCGGGAAGTTGATGCTGTATTTTGGCTTGTATTTTTTTTTTTTTCAGGTTTTTTATCAATTTGAAGTATATTTTGATTTTTTTTTCCTGGAATATGGCTTCGAATGCTGTGGTGCCTTCAACCACTAAAAAGACGAAATATGATATGATACTTGTGGATAAACTTCCTGAAGAAAGCAACGAAATGAAGATCAAGGAAGAAAAGGTGGAAAATGTTGATTTTTGAGCTTGAGAAGAATTTATTTTTGCTGTTTTTAACTTTTATCTTCCATCTTACTATTGGGATTTGATTTGTTGTAGAAAATGGAAGCATCAACGGTGGATGAAAATGGAACTAAAACTGGGCACATCATTTGGTGGTAAAAATGGTCAACCTAAGCACGTAAAATTTCTAGATATAAACTTTTATAGAAAAAAATCCCTTTCACATTTCAAAAGGGGATTTGTATATTTAAGAAGACATCAAATTGATGCAATTAGGTGAAATACGACAATGTAGTATTAGTGTTTTTATGATTTTATTGTGAAATTGTTTGAAATGCTAGCTGAAGATCAAATTCAGAATCAGAAAGAGGAGTTTTAGGCATTAGATAACTGAAATTTCTTCAGAAAATATTTCAAAATCTTTATATCTATGAATTGTAGAGAAAAAAAAATCTTGCCTTCAATAGTTTATCTGTTTAAAAGTATGGCCTATAATATATGATTATGGATTCTACTTTTGCTTTTGCTTTTTGTTTATTTTAATTTATATAGAAAAGTAGGGTTTAGACTTGAGACAAGGCAATTTCAAAATGGAAATTGTGGCTATTTAATTAGTGAAATTTTCCACACACACACATATTCGACTATGCATCTTGTACATTGTTTTCCACACTATAAGGCGTTGTCACTGCTTCTTCATGGAGGGTACTAATAAGTCTTTGCTTTCTTCATGAATTCTATGTGGTCAATTCAATTTGTTGAGGTGCTCAACTCCACAGAATAAAGCATTAACCATATCATTTGGTTTGGGATTCTGGATTATTCTTTTTTTAGACTTCTCTACTACAAGCCAAGCTCTTTCTTGAACTCTAAGTTACCTCATCTTAGAATATCCTCATTTAAAGGTGCAGTCTTTACTCATCCCCACCCAAACTACCATTGACTACAGATCGGATTTTTTATTTCCCCTTTCCCTAAAATCCTTTCTTTTAATTGCTTGTATGTGTGGGTAGGGGAAACAATCGGGGAAGAGGAACATTAATATGTTTGTTACTTAGCCACTGCTCACTACAATATTGTTAGCTCTTTTATATTTTAATACTAAAAATTACATGCTAAGTGCAGATATTGTGATTATGTGCACATCTGACAATAGTAATGATAGTGATCTTAACAAAATCTTGTGCTACATTTTTTTCTTCTTTTGGTTCTATGTCAGGGAAGAAGGATTTCATATTGCTTATTCATGTTTTGTTTTCTTTTTATGATAGACTAGTTACATGGCAGAGTGTGTTGTTGGACAGGATTCCTCTGGAATTGTGTTTCAGGTGATTGTTATATCCTGAATATATTCTGAAACATAACACCTGGTCATTCAATGATGGTTAAGTTGGGAAAAAAGAAGACATAAAAGTACATCTAATCTGATATGATTAACATGTTTGAGTTAGATACTCATTTCTTTCCAAGTAAAAACTATAACAGAAACTGCTTTGGTTAAAATTGTGTTTATAAATAACTTTGTCAGCCAAGTGTTTTGAAAGTGGAGAAACAGTAGCTATCAAAAAGTTATTACAGGATAAGAGATACAAAAATCGTGGACTACAAATCATACGTCTTTTTTATCACCCCAATGTTGTTTCACTCAAGCACTGCTTTTTTCCAACCACAAACAAGGATGAGCTTCGCCTAAATTTCCTAACCTTTTGAATAATGCTTGGAAGACATTAAAATAAGTTATGCACTAAACAACAATGGACCATGTAATTTATTTATGTAATTATTTTCTCTAAATGGAACTTTTGAGCGGTACAAATATGGTTCACTAACCAATTTGTAAGCAGCTCTTAAGATTTTAACATCATTTTCTATTTAGCAAGCATGCCTAAAGATTTTGTTATGACATGAAATCTGTTCTTTTTAAAGATGTTTTCCCATCTTCTGTTTTTCTCATAGGAAAATGTATTTATGTGACACAATAGATAATCCATTATGTTGAGCAGGTGAAAGGTGAATCAAATATTTCTTATATTTGTTCTTGGTACTACTGCGCGCCTGGTCTGTTGGCTATGTTCTTGCTGAACTTCTTCTTGGACAGGTTCTTTACAAGTCCTTGCATATTTCTCTTAAGAACGAGAGAATCAAAGTAATGAGTTTTAAAATGAATAATTTTGTAAGGGTCAAAATTGGAGAATAGTTTTTTATTTGATAGTAAAATACAAGTAACTTTCAAAATTATAATCATTATTATTGTTGTTGTTGTTGTGTTGCTTAAAAGTAAGAAAGCAGCATATCCAAACTTTTCGAAAATGAAAAGTGCTTTTTTAAAGCTTAGCTTAGAACATGCACTAATGGCATCTTGATAGTAGGACAACAGGACTTACGATTTACAGCTCATTGAGCTAAAAATCTGAGCTTATATTTTTACTGTAGGTTCTTGGAACCCCAACTCGTGAGGAAATAAAATGTATGAATCCAAATTTACAGAGTTCAAGCTCCCATAAATCAAGGCCCACCCTTGGCACAAGGTTACGATCCTCATCTCTCTTTTAAAGTTCTTATGCTAATGCTTTTGCGTGCATACTATATTGTTAGATTTGTCATTTCTTCCATTTCCACAAATGAACACTTTCTGAAGCTGTGAATCTTATATCAGGACTTCTTCAATACTTACCAATTTAGACATAATCATCTGAACAACAAAGTTTCTTCTTTCTATTTTCAGACATTTTCCATCTTTGTGCTAAATCTACTCATTATGCATACATGACCAATGGAATTCATATCCTAGCTGCATTAATTAGAAATCTTGAAATTTCCATGTGTGGGAATTTGATTCGTTGGTTTATGCTCTATACCTATATCTTATATACAAATACACTTGAAGCTCTGAATTGAGAAGAAGTTATATACAGATACACACATGAAGCTCTGAATTGAGAAAAAAATGAAGAATTTATCAGAACAGAGTTTTTACATAGAGAGTGAGGAAGAAGATGAGGAGAAGGCATATGAAAACAGTGAAGATTTGTAGACCCGAGGCATAATTATCTAAGGGATGTTGATAATTACCTAATTAAATTCTCTGCCTCCGGGTTTTCATTAATTCATCATCAAATGGTTGCAGTAAGTTTCTTACCTCAGATTAAGTCCTATGAATTGCTAATTACTAAAGTTATCTTGGCTTTGAGCTGTCCGTCGTCTACTATATCAATTGATTAATTATTATCCAATTCGTTTCCAATTACAGAGTTGCACTTAAAAAAATATATATTATGTTGGTGTTTGAAGTTAGTGTCTTCAAATTTTATCGATTGCACTGATTGATGTCAGTATATTCACCTGATAAGGAAAAAAAGAAAAAGATTGTGAAGGTGAAGGTGAATAAATGTATCAATTGAAATGGATTTAGATATTCTTATTTGTGAACAAATTTCGTGTTCTGATTATTTCTATATATGCAGGATTTGCCTTGAACATTTCCAGGCCATCTGGTCTGCTCTAGATGAGGACGACAGAAATGTTTTGAGTCATTTATTTACAGCTTATGCTAGGTATAGTCCCTCTGTTTGCTCCTGTTAGGTATTTCTAGATTCATAGGTTATTGCATTTAAGAAATTAGGGAATCTCCCTTTAATATTGAAGCTGGAAAAGTGCTTGTGGCATGCCGCTCTCATTAGGAGCTTTCTCGTTAACTGGCCAAGCTAAATGGTGGCCAAGCCTTCTGTAAATGAGTCATGTAAGTGACTTTTTTTATTCTTCTTGGAAATTTTGAAGGTTATAAATTATAATCATGTCATTAATGACCAACATTTGTCGATGGTTATGTGTCTCATAACTTTATGTGAAGTTTCGTCCTCTAAAGTTAAGTTTGCATAAAATTTAATTTGAAATACTGTGAGCTCGAGAATCTGCTCTTGAAAATATTTTCGAAGTATATGATCTTACCTGTGTATATACCCAGTTTTGAATGAAGAAAATTAATAGTTATTGCAAGCGAGGACATTCATGGGAATTTCAGTAAAGATTCAATTGTCTGTGATGTAAATCTCTTTTTCATTTGCAATGTTGAAGCCATTCTTCTATAGTTGATATCTTTATCTTTCTTCGTTAACTAAATCTTCACATGGCTTTGGCATTGGTCATAAAGAACTTGTGCTCCTACCATAAGGGAATATTGCTTGTCTACTTTGATCTTGAAGAGGAAACACCATCTTTTTAACTATGGAATTGTGGAAGGGTAAAATCATAGTTTAATTGTTGACCATTTTCATCTGACAGTAGAAAAAAAAATTCAAGCTCATTGTTGTCAGTTCTATAAAGGCCGACATTACTTGGATAAAGAATGGGCAACCTACTTCTCTATGAGTAGAGAAAACATTTTTTTGTAAATTAGTTGATTAAATTTCCTACTTACGCAACTCAATCCTCATAGGGAGCAGGAAGTGGAGTCATTTTAGAGCTAATCATATTTTCTTAGTTACTGTAATTTGGTTGCTTCATTTTATTTGCCTTTGTTCCGATGAAAGTAATTAATTTTTTGGTTTCACATTTAAAATTCAAAATTATCATAGTTCCGAGGCATTTAAACTGCTTTCTTTAATTGTTTCTCTAAAAATAGGCATCATGAGAATTAATACTTATCAGGTTGGATATGGAGCTGTAAATACTATCTTTCCTTTTGCTTACAGCATGCTCAGATATATTTATACATGCTTGTGATTTTTCTCCACATGTAATGAACTTGGTTAACTGTAGATTTCTTGTTTGCTATTGCAACTTTTTGAAATGATGATACTTCAAGTGTTTCCTAGCTCCTCCAATGTAATGCACATGAAGCACAAAATCTACAATAATATAATCAACCAAAAGATTAGATTTGGCCAAATAATTCGGATCTTCAACAAGTTTTGAAAAATCTATAATCTTTATGCTAATAAAAATACAATAAATTCAAAACTAGTCCAACGCACGTTACAACGACTAGTATTTCTAGAAAGGTACTAATGTGTAACTAGTCCAGCGCACCTAAATCAACTTCTATCAAAATCTACTAAAAATCTGATTTTAATATTTACCAAACAGGGGCTAAGTAGGAGAAGTTACAGTACTAATATCGTGCACAAATAGATTCAACTTTGGTAAGATCATATAAGCATAACATGCACAGAATACATAAGGGGAATGTGCTTAGACTGGAGTTTATGCTCATTAAGACTTTTGAGACTTGGAGTCTATCTTAAAATGTCAACATTATTAAAAAGAATATTGCAATCCCTTATAAGTTGATTTAGGTTTTAATCTTTATTCAATGTGGGATTTTATTCATTAACAATGTTAATACTCATGGTCCTATGGCTATGTGCAGTTCCAACATCATTTGATTACTACTCTTTTCTCTGTGTGACTTAAATTAATGTAGATCCTATGTTGCTATGCATTCTTGAATGCTCTTATGATGTTTTCTTTGCTCATATTCATACACATATAGAGCGCATTTAAGGGTAGGGCAGCCATTCAGAATTGCAAGTTTTGTTTAGTAGGACTTTGGCGCCTCTTACTTAAAAAATGAAGTTAGGAGTTATAATGGGAGTAAGGTTATAATGCTTGTGTTTGTGGATGGTTATGATGCTTAGAGTTTTCTTAACAGATTGATACTGTTGATGTTTATTCTATGCCGGTTGATCTTGTGAACTTCTATCCATGTGCCAAGTGAATGGCACACGGTTAACATTGTCATTAATGTGTTTACATTATTTCTAGGGCTTGTTTGAGCTTCATTTTTGTAAAAAAAACTAAATAAATAAACAAGAAGAATTTTTGAATAGTATATTGATGTGAAATGTATAGCTAAAAAATAAGAAAAAAATTTGGATTTGCGAGAAATATTTTTTTATTCAAAAATGTGTAGTTGAAATTAGATCAAAACACTATTAAAGAATGCATTTAAAAAAAATGGGAATCAAACAAGGGCCTAGTAACTGACATTGAAGTCTAAATTGAATTATTCACGTGATTATTTTTGTTATGATATGGTTTAGGAGTAATCTTATTTGGTCCCACCAATGTAATGACACCAGTCTATGTTGCTTTAATGCGACATTAAATGATAAGTATAATTGAATAAGTCATTTAATTTCACATTTATTTCACATTTCATTTAGTTTATTACCTAACACCACATAGACTAAGCATTATTATGTGGTGTAGGGGTTTCATAATTAAGAGAAACTAAAGTTTTTTTCTAAGTAATCGTATTGGCTTTCTTAATTCCAAATTTGGGTTGACTTTAATTTTTATTTTACACTGACCAAATGTTTATTTTCAAATGAAATTCGTCTGAAAAATAAAGTTTTGGAAAGCAAGTTTGAAAATATTTCATGACTCGAAAAAGAAAGTTACTGAATTTGGAAATTTGTTAGAATGTCCTCACATTTAATTGAATGTCTAGACAGTTTGAACTTT
>CAIGRP010122971.1:0-26224 GCA_903798385.1 Fraxinus cuspidata | reverse complement strand
ACTATTTTATTTTATTGATAAATTAATAGTTTTTTAATTATTATTCGTAGAAGCACAGTTGACGCAGCAGCAAATCCCAACACTTCCAGCGGAAGTTTTCCACGATTCTGTCGAACAATTCTTCTCCTTGTGGCAGAAAATCGTCGCTGATAAAATGATTTCTAATGAAAATTTTTACTAAATCATAGAAAAGGGAAAAACTTAGTAGAAAATGGGAGATTTCAGTTCAAAAGTATTCAGCGTCCGAATAGTTTCAATAGACTATTACATGGCCCCTCCGATTCATGGTCTCGACATTTCTTACAGCACTTTCCAAGGTACTAATTTAAGCTTTTTTGATTCATCGTTTAAGTTGCACGGTTTCTGATAATTGGAATACTTTTCAACTGTCACTCGTTTTTCTCTTTAAAACAACTGTGTCATGCTATACACACATATGGGTTTGGAATTTTTTCGTTAATAATTACGCGGTACAGGTGGGAAGGTGAATGAGGTTCCGGTGATAAGAATATATGGTAGCTGAGGCCGCCCAGTCTTCTGAACCTTGCACGTTCATCGAGTAAGAACATTCTGCTCAAAGAGATGCATATGCGTATCTATATACATTTTGGATTTGTGCATGTTCGTGTGTAAATGTGTGTCGTGTAAATCTTCATCCGGGCTCAGTTTAATCAACCAAACAAATACAAACCGAGGGGCTATACCCATAACTTTAACACTTAGTTGCCACAAGTTTACCCACCCTCAAATGATACACTTGGTGATTGGTTTGCAAGCCACAGAGGAAGAGGAAATAGAGTAGCAATTGGAACCTCAAGGTAGAAGAACCAAAACCGGCCAAACCTCACGTTTTTTCTCTCTTTCTCACAAACCAACACACACACAATGGCTGAAAAGAGATGGATATATATAGCACTAGTTAAGTCCTTCCAATTGGTTCGACTCCGGCGGGTCAGAAGACTTGCTTGCACGTTCATCGAGTAAGAACATTTTACTGCTCAAAGAGATGCATATGCGTATCTATATACATTTTGGATTTGTGCATGTTCGTGTGTAAATGTGTGTCGTGTAAATCTTCATCCGGGCTCAGTTTAATCAACCAAACAAACACCAATGAGGGGCTATACCCATAACTTTAACACTTAGTTGCCACAAGTTTACTCACCCACAAATGATACAAATTGGTTTGAAAGCCACAAAGGAAAAGGAAATAGAGTAGCAATTGGAACCTCAAGGTAGAAGAACCAAAACCGGCCAAACCTCACTCACCCACAAATGATATTGTTGGTGATTGGTTTGCAAGCCACAAAGGAAGAAGAAATAGAGTAGCAATTGGAACCTCAAGGAAGAAGAACCACAACCGGCCAAACCTCACGTTTTTTCTCTCTTTCTCACAAACCAACACACACACAATGGCTGAAAAGAGATGGATATATATAGCACTAGTTAAGTCCTTCCAATTGGGCTAAAGTTCACTAAATGTGCCAACATATATCACCATCCAACTAACAACTGCAACTTGGCCATCCACGAGTGTTGGACCACGAGCAACATTAATTTAATTAAGTTGTTTTAGTGGCTCAAGTTATTTTCGGGTTGAGCCATCACTAAGATGTTGATATAATCTGTTTAATATCATCGCCCGGGATTTATTAGATATCAAAAAACCCAACAATGTGAAAATTGAATTCTATGGTTGAGGCCATGGATTGATGGTAATTCCTTTCTTCAAATGTGTAAAGTTTGTTGACAAGAGAAAATTGATAGGTGACTCCAGGNCCCAACAATGTGAAAATTGAATTCTATGGTTGAGGCCATGGATTGATGGTAATTCCTTTCTTCAAATGTGTAAAGTTTGTTGACAAGAGAAAATTGATAGGTGACTCCAGGTGAATGCGTGTTGTTGATAGTTGCCCCGTATCTTTATTGTTGACTTTCTCATAAGCTGAAGTTGCTATTTTTTAAGGTGACCGCCTCGTGACGGAGTTTTTCTAGGAGCTCAAGTAGAACTCACCTCTACTTCTTCAATCTCTTAGCTCACGTGATGCCTTTGTCGCAAGAGTACCTTTTGGTTTTAAAGCTTCGAAAGATTTTACTCTTTGGTTGGTCTTGCTTTTAGTTTTTGATGCGAATGATATGTTATGAAGAACACTTACTTTAGACATGCCTTACTCCTAACTTTTGGTTGGACTTGCTTTTAGTTTTTGATGTGAACGATACATTATGAGTCAAACTCACTTTAGACGTGCCTAAACTCCTGAGCTTTGATTGGTCTTGCTTTTAGTTTTTGATGCTAAGGATACGTTACGAAACACACTCACTTTTGACATGCCTCAACTCCTAAGCTTTAGTTGGTCTAGCTTTTAATTTTTGATGTGAAGGATATTGTCATGGTTCCCGTTATAAGGTATGATACTTGAATCCCACATTGAAAGTGTGAGCTTTTGGTGTGTGGTTTATATAGTCATGAGTTTTCCAATTTCAACAGCTAGCTTTTGAGGTAGTGTTATTCCAAGATCTATATCAATGATATTAGAGTAGACGCCATGTCTCCAGTTGTAATCGAACGGTACGGATGGTGACGTCGGCATAGTAGTGTTCGTCCGGGGCCAATAATGGACTTGTGCAAAGCTTGTCTGGCGTAGGTGCCGAGATAGCGGAGCGTTGTGGATTGTCATGGTTCTCATTGTAAGGTATGAGACTTAAATTCTACATCGAAAATACGGGCTTTCGGTGTGTGATTTATATAGATTTGGATCTTCAATT
The DNA here is from genome assembly GCA_903798385.1 of Fraxinus cuspidata. Lineage (NCBI taxonomy): Eukaryota > Viridiplantae > Streptophyta > Magnoliopsida > Lamiales > Oleaceae > Fraxinus > Fraxinus cuspidata. The sequence goes on along the minus strand of CAIGRP010122971.1, from coordinate 23,458 downwards.
TCAATAGCTACCTTTTGAGGTATGATCCTCTTAAGATTATATCAAATGCATTATGAAGAACACTTATTTTAGACACGCCTTAACTCCCGAGCCTTGAGGATCATGAGCTTGGCTCACTTCTAAAAGTCGCCATCAGAAAATGCCTTCTACCTTCAAGTTCTCCTGGTCATTCACTTCTCTTTCTTCTGCAGAGATGTGCACTTGTAACACATACAAATCACAAACAATTCTTCAATTTCGTAGCTTCAAGAGCTAGAATTGGCTGAGTTTCCTCTCCAGCTCTTGAGTGCGCTAGGAATCCATCATTGCTTCTAGGGTTAATATGAGCTTATGTCACATGCCATTTGCAGAGGATGGGTGGTCAAGTTGTTGCTGATATGCTTGAGCTTGGGCTAGTTAGTATAATTTGATATTAAACATCCCTTAGTTGGCTGAAAATTTTCTCCAAAGATAGACAAAAGTATGTACTATGATCTGGATTAGCAATGAATTTGTTTCTCAACTCATAGCAATTGATACGCACAAAACAGACTTGTACAAATTAAACACGTGCTGGGAACTAGATTTGAACAGGTGAAAATAAATGTTTTTCCTTTGTTCTATCAACTGAGATATCGTGACAATTTTCAGTGCAGCATCCATCCTCTTTTTATTATGACGGGGTCAATAAAAGAATGAGAAATCATCCTATCAGTTTCCTTCAGTTGATCTCTTTGGTAGATTATCGCTTCTTTCCACAGATTCATATAGCCGGTTATTAGGCAGCTTGCCAAGACTGGATGCCAACATTGCTTGCACGTTCTAATGCTTCCCTCTCAAATAGGGTTTGAGCAGAATTCCTTGATCCCCTTAATTGGCTAAGAGTGAGCTATGGATTCTGGGAGATATAGTTGAGCAGAACTGTATCCTTTGTAAGAATTATCCCTGTCATGTGGCAAAAGCTCTGGTATTCCATGCTAGGCCTTCCCCTTCTCAACGCTTCTCTGCCTAGGACAAGCTTGGCATTTTTCTTCACTGACTGTCAAAACCTTCCGATCTTTGAGATGAGCTCAACCATGCACGAGCTCCTTTGTTCTCTGCCTAGATCCTTTAGGCGAGGAAAACATTTTGCTCAGCAGTTCTAAGCTGCTCTACCACCTACCTGCTCTGCTTGTTGCTTCCCAAAAATCTAGCTCTAGATATAAGCTTGCTGTGTTAGTGAGTAGTTCGAGTTGAGAGTTTTCTTCACCATCATGGAAAATGCAGCATAATTATCTGCCTAGGGTTCCTACGACATTCTGTTTTTACGTTATTTTGTGAATGTAGTTTCAGTTTATAATTCACGTTTTGTTTGATTTGGTATTCAGTCTCTTGGATTTAGATAATTGAAGTTGCTGGAATTTTTCATTTATAAAGACTCCAACTTAAGTTACCTTGTTTATATGCAGGCTTTACCTTATCTTTACATAGCATGCTCGGATTTAGGCCTAAAACCAGATGATGAAGGTATCATATGTGCCTAGAATTAGTTAAAGAATATTATCCTCGTGTTTGTAATCTGTATTACAAGCTCTCTATAGAATTTTACTACTGCTAAATTAGTAATATTATAATAACTTGATTTTTTTTTTTTTGACTTGAGTCTTTTGTCAGCATGAACATGTGCATCTACGAATAGAGTTCTTGTGTTTTTCATTTTTACATATTTGATGCCAATGTATTAGGTTTAATCTATTCCTATAGAGCATGAATCTTATGTCTTGATAGCCATAAACTGACAAGTTTTCAGCTTCACTATTAGATTGTGTGTGCTCATAAATGTAGAATTTATCAAAGAGGATGCAGCTAATTCAGTTAAGCTCATACATTGAACCTAATTTTTCTTTGTTCCTTGTTTGAAAAATTGGGCAGTTGATTCAAGCAGGCATGCTATCTCTCTTTCTCTTGAGAAAGCGCTAAAGGTATCTCGGATTTAAGTGATTTTTGCTGTGTAGCTTGTTTGCAGTAGTGATACTTCTCTGTTATATGGCTGTTGATACTGGTGTTCTTGAATGTAATTTGGTTTCACAGCTTAAGGGTCATGCTGGCTCAAAACGCCAGCACGTGCACGATTGCAGTCTTGTTCGAGCGAAGAGGTTTTATGGATATCATTCTTCAGAGGAGCTATTTGTGAAGATTTATCTGTATCCTGAGATTTCGTTATCTTTTATTTCTTATGTTAACTTGTGATTACATGAAGAAAACATAAATAATTGATAGTAATGCTCACATGGAATTAATAAAGGTGAAATAGTCATTTTTTCTCTTGAAATAAAAAAATTTCTAAATTTATTCACAATATTGAAAGTTGGTGACTTTGTCCCTTGATATTAGGGAAGCCTTAAAAAGTGAGCGTGCCTCTCAAATTTTTATTTGCAGTTTAGTAGTTCTTTTGCTAGAAGTGTGGAATTTTAACATGTGAAAACAAAGACACTATCTTTTATTACTATGAACAGCTGTTATTATTATATTTTCATTATACTCTCTGTTATGATTTTTATATGTTGTCGTTAGTATGGTGTTCTTCTCATTGATATCAATATTTATTCTTTGATGCACTTTTTTCCTCTGTTCTTGATGCGATTCTGAAGTTTGCTATAGTCACCTTGACAAAAATCTAAGCTATCACCCACAGGATGTCTCCCGGGCTGCAAATCTTCTTCTGGTAATGTTGTTGGGCTTCTTAACTACAAGAATTGATTTTTGTTGCATAGTTTTACCTTTTAAAAAAGGTATTAATCACTGCATAGGTTTTAATATATTGGATTTTTCTTCTTCTCATGGTTAAACTTCAATTCTCCTTTGATGGAACTCCATTAAATTTATGTAGCAGTTATATTTTCTAATACAAATTGACCTTTCACAGTGATAACATGATAAGATTTGAGAAAATAATCCCAATCATTTTCCATTGATTTAGTATAGGACTATAGGAAAAAGGGCATCCCTTTGGATTCTTTGTCCTCTCTAACCATCACAAATAGAAAACCAAGACCATGGAGTGGATATTGGCCTCCTGTACTAATCACTGGCTAATATGATAAATTCTTGTATTCACTAATTTGAGAACCATGTTAAGAATGAAATCTTCAGACGGAAATCTTTGATAGGGTTGTGTGCCTAGTGCTACATATGAACATGTGCTGTTGAAGTGTAGAGTTTTTCATCAAAGATATTGTGTTTGGTAGTTGGGCTTTCTTAGTTTTGGATAATATGCCTTGTGCTTTTCTTTCCAAATTAGTGCTTGCTTGGAATAACTTAAAAGTTGCTAAAAAATTGAGGTTAAAATCAACAATTTATTTTAACAACACACTTCTGAGACCCACGACTTTTATTGACTTTCTAACCACGCACTTCACCAACTATTTTATCAAAATTTTTGTCAAAATCTGCTAAATTTTTTATTCAAAATCTTTGTCAAACAACCCCTTAATTAGGTTTCCCTCCACTCCAATTTTAGGGGACATGCTTGTAGTCCGCACGCCATTTTCTTTCAGACATTTTATAGTTTGGCTAGTTACATTGGCACATATTTAATGTAAGTTATTTCACTAAGTTGTGAACCATCATGATCTGCTTCCATTGGATCTCAAAAGAAGAATCTTATCACGTTGGAAATTGTAAATGTGTAAAATTGGACATAACCTTTTTCTATCTTTTATGCAGGGAGGAGCAGTTGTGGACAAGGTTTTACAACCCTATGAATCACATATACCTTTTCTTCTCCAGTTCCAGGTTTGTGTACATTGTACAAACTCATTCACAATCCATCCTAAATACAGCTTTTATTGTCATGATTTAAATGTTTATGGCACTAGATGCTCCTTACTTTTATGTTGTGGGATCATTTTCTTTGTTGGACTCCTTTCCGCTGTCTTTCATGCCTAAATATTTATCTGGACCTTTGAACTTGTCTGAGAGTTGATACTTGTTATTTTAGCTTCTGACTTGGGAAGAATTTAAAAACAGTATAATTTATATACAAATAGATAGAAATGAGTGGTGGATGGTCCAATGGAATGTTAGGTTGAAAATCAAGATTGACAACTTTATAAATGATTTATAAATTTTCCAAACGGAGGCTTAGCTATTACTTAGATATAGTGGCTGCCAGTTTCCCTCTTTTTATAGTACTTGGTGTGTGATTCTTTCCTTGTTACTTGGAGTCTGTTTGTGCCCCATATTTTACCCAAAATGCATTTTGGAATAGTATTTTAATGGAGAATGTGTGGTTAAAAACTAAGGAAAAATTTAGGATTTGCGAGTAATATTATTTTATTGAAGAATGCGTGATTTGAAAATAAGAGAGAAAATGTATTTTGAATATGATGGGGACCAAACAAGGGCTTGGTATGCCTTTGTATTACTCTTCAGTTTGAGAATTGAATAGGCCAATATTCCAGGTTATTCTCGTGGAACAATTTTTAGTAGTATTCTTTCATTTATACGAATTAATTGTCAATGTTGAAATTTGCTTGTTTGTTTCCTAATCTTGGGAATTTTCAATCTCAATGATAATTTATAATCTTTTTAACATGTATTCTTCCCCTAATTGTAGTGATATGTAACTGTAGGTTGTCATCTATCCTAGAATTATGCCTAGATATAATAATAGGTAGAGGCTATTATTACCTAGAATTACAAGAAAACAGGTAGTTTCTTTGAATAGAGTAGACTACCGCATGAGCTCACCCAAACATGCCACACCTGCATATATATTCCAATGTAATTTCAATTATTATCAGTTAAATCATATTTCACCATCAACATTAAAGAAGACAAAGGTTCTAATTTCAAGTCTTGCTGCAACCAATTATGCAAACTTCACATGTCCAACATTTGAATATATTGAAGATAAAAAACGTAGGCAGAGAATATTTTGACAATAGATTGTTTTTGCTCAACAATCTATATCTTTTGACACTCCTTAACAAATACAGGTTGTAAAGAAGAAAAATAGACATTTCCTAAAAGGTGATGGAACTTCAATTTTTCTAAGTGAGAGTACCATTGTCGGGGAAAGTTATTGGACAGCCACTTGTCTAATTAACCGTCTGCCCTCTAGAGTTCTAAGTTTCAAATCTTTGTTGGAACTCGAGCCGTATTTTTCATTTAAATGCTTTGTAAATCTTCCTCCTAAAGTGTTTGGTGCATCTCTTCCATTCATATTCACAGCTAGAGTGAATCACAACTTGATCCTAGAGTGATCCTTGGTTGCTCGCCAACATGATAAAGATACAAATATTTTCAGCCTCCTTTCTCTCCCCACTTTTTCAGCTCCTCTGTCCTCCACCTACCATCCAGCTCCCCTCATTCGCCAGTTAGATATAATTGGCCGCCAATATAGATATTTTCCTACACAAAGTAACTTTTTACCTCATTCTTCCACAGGGAAATCATCAAACCCTAACATTGTTAAAACTCTCTTTTGTAGCTCCATTCTTGGGAACTAGAGAAGTGTAATTTACTATGTCCAATTTCCAACAAAAAGGAAATTCTTTGCTTCATATCACAAATGCATTACACTTAGCCCGGATATTAATATTAGCAAGCTAGCATAATTTATCGGGTAGCTGTGGAATTAGAATTCATTGCCTGCACAACACAGATAAAACTGTCCAATTTAGATTAATCTTCAAGTGTTTCCATAGCTTCATTGAGTAAAGACAATAAGTAGGTATACAGCTTAACCGTGTGAAAGGGACGGGCAGGGGACTGGTGGTGGGATTTTTGGGAGGGAAAGGTGTTTTTTTTCTTTATTTCAAATTTCTTTATTTTTGTATAATTCCTTTTGGCGTACTTGAAAATGAGGGTGGAATAGTCCTACGCCACAGTTAATGCCTGTTGTGGATGGACACTATCTAAAGAACCTATTTGCCATGAAAGTCGAAGTTTTGACCGAAATGCCAAAAAGAGGTTGGTAGCATGACAGCACTTTCTTAACTAAACCAAAAATGTAAAAGATTGTAAATTATGGCTTTAATAATGTTTATTAGTCTACCATGACCATTAATTGTAAAAAGTTGAATGTAATTTGTGATGCAAAATGTTTTTTTTTTTTTTAAATGAATTCCTGTCATAAATGTCATTCACAAACTAACACATCTCATGCAAAATTATTACCATGAATCGGTTCAGTGCTGATATATAATATCCATTCATTACATCTATAGGTGGTAAAGGACTGAAATAAAGCTTTACTAGTGGCTTGGTATATGCTTATGGGTGTAGTAACTCTAGTTTTCTTCTTAACATCCATTTTATACTTGATATATGTGCCATATAATTCTGATACTAGGCTGTTTGTCAGCTTTTAATGTTGTCTATAATCTGTCCTTAGCTGATTATGATGTCATGCATATCAATATTCTGCTTTCTGCTCTGTAAACTTTTCTAGATTGACTACAATCTATATGGGATGGGTCAACTACATGTATCAAAGATTAAGTTTCGCTATCCGGTTCCAGATGATTTCTCTCCGCGAAAAGCTGAATATAATAGTCAACAGAAGAAGTTTACTGATGTCTCCACTTGTGCGACAGCAGATTTTCAGGTTAACCTTTACCCATTACATTATCACAGGCTTTAAAGGTTATGGATTTGTAATAATGCTTGAGATGTATAATATCTGTGTCATACTTAAAATTTTCTTGTAGGCAGATGACGATTGTGATGTATGTTTGGGTTCCCAAGTTTGGATATCTTCTACAATTCCAGATGGTTGGATTTGGCAATACTCAAACCAGCTTGATCCTTCAATAGATGTAGAAGTTCCACTCATTAAGCGTCAGAGCAACTCTGAACTCGAGGGAGATGCTGTTGTAGAAGGTTGGTTGGTTTTTGTAGTTGTGTGAAAAAGTCATCCCCAATCGTGGTTTTGTAGCTAAACATTTTCGTACATTGTTTTGCAGAGATCCTCAATCAACAGTTTATACCATACACATCTCTTTCGCAAACCCGTTCTGAAGTGAAAATGGTTCAGTCACTAATACCGATTTGGGAGGTTTGCTTTCATTTCATGTATGTTTGATTCAATGCATATGTTAACTGCAGGGTCGTACAAATGACTATTTGAACCTTTCTTATTTTAGGAGTTTGAGAGGACTGGGATGCATGAGACAGCCATAGCTCCCAATCCTGGGAAGCCACCTCCTCAAGATGTTTTAAGGACTCTATCAGATGGGGTTGAATTGGGTGACATACTTAGAAAAGTGAGTACCGATGCTGCAAAATCTTTATCAAAATCTTTCTCTTTAACTCCAGAGCCAACAAAGTATTCTACCTATTGTCAGAATTTGGTTGAACTTGGACATGTTAACATTGAGGATAGCAGCAGCGAGTATTCCAAATATTTAAAAGCAAGCGACAATATCGGAACTTTGTTATTACTAGATTCATCATCTCCGAATGGTGCAACACCTGGTGAGAAATTTGATGCAGGTACCAAGCAATTTCCAGCTGATAGAACTCAAATATCTGTTGAAGGACCATCAACTATGAAGGTAATTGTCTGGGCTTCCTACTTCAAGGGGAAAAAAATGAAGGGAAAGCTCCACTTCCCCATTGTCGATGCATTAATGTTTAAAAAGAATATGCTTTCGATTGGAATTATGTGTTTGGCATTTTAACTTTGTACTGTAACGTCTGCACTTCCATATCACCATGATTCTGTATGATTCACAAGTTTAATTGAGTCACAGAGTAATATTCAGAAAGTTCACTTCAAGGAGAAAAGCAAATGGGTTGGAGTCCCTTGAGATCAGACACTTCTATACACCATTTAATTGGTGATTTTAATTTTTCCCTTGGTAAATAATTTATCACAATAGAAGATAAGTCCTAGCTCCTCGCTTAATCATCCCGAAGTTTCTAAGAAGTACCCATCTTTCTCTTACGAAAATGGTGATTTTCCTGCCTGAAAGATTTTGCTGGCCCTTCTAAATTGTCTCAATCTTTTTCTACACGTTAGTTGCAATTGGTAGATAAGTACTGATTAGTGGGTTTGTTTTAAGGAATCTATAACATTGGCATAATTTGAGTTTAAGTATGAAGTGAAACATGGTTGGCAAATGGAACTTCTTGGAACTCATTGAGGAGGACCATATTAGTTGATTGTTGGGTGTAGAGACCATCCTTGTCGAGATGCACAGAGAGAATGCTGGAGCTTGTTTACAGCTATATTCATATGTTTATTCTGGATCTATCTTCATTATCCGTTTTCAAACTCTATTTAACCTTTTTTAAGTTGTAAGATGAAGAAGAAATGTGTCTGGCATACCACGTTATGAAGTGTGTTTGCTTTCTACCTGGTTTGAAGGACCTCAGACTTTTGTATAATGCACGTTTCAGACTGTTTACAATTTCCTGAGTTTTATTTGTTGTCTAGAGATATAGTGATCCTGTTTGATACAAAATTTTATATTTTTTTATTGGTTTCATTTTTTGTTTTTTGTTTTTAAGCATTCTTTGTTCTTCTTTGGATACGTCTGCCTTGTATTACTGTTTTTGTAAATATTTATTAGGCCTCTGACGAGGATGCCTTGAGGCTTTTAAAGTGGCTTGCATCTTCTCAAGCTGCTGAAGATATAAACTCTGATGATGAACTTGCTCGTGATGCCATTTTGAGTCCCTTAATTCCTTCAACAACCATTGTTAAAGTGTTGGAGAAAGCTAGTACAGATTACGAGAATAATTCTCAGCAAGAGTGTCAGGACATTCTTGATTCTGTGGAGGACATGGGTTACTATGAAGGATTAGATCGCAGAGTTTCTAATGCCTTTGAGTATAATCATTCTACCAATACTTCATCAAATGTAGTTATCCCGCAAGTGGATGGTTCCAGTGATGATCCACACTTGAGTCCCTGCTCTGGCAAATCATCCAAAATGGAGACTGATGGTGAATTTAAGTCATCTATGAGAGCCTGTTCCTGGCCTGAATTTGATTCAAGCTTAATCAGTCAGCACAAAAGGAAAAGACCTGGGTGGGGTTCTTTACCTCTTTCTTGCGAAAAAGTGAATGACTTTTCACATGCTAAAGATTTCAATATTAATGATGGATGCGGAAATGAGAAAAACTCAGGACATGAAGCAGAAAGCCATTCTAATATTGTAAAGGTTGACGCAAATAAGGATGCCAGTTATGCAGAGCAAGCTAGTGTAATAGCTGAATGCTCTGCACGTGACTTGATGAGAAGAAAACGATGCCACAAAATTGATCCATCTGATAGAACTCCTGAGGGCAAAAATTGGCAAGAAGATTCATCTCTTGACACAAAATGGAGGAAAGGAGATTTGTTTCATGAACAAGAATGCAGAAATGATATGCATGGCAGAGAATCTCTGCTATTCTCCCTACGTAGACCCACAGTTACAAATGAGGAAACAAAATGTCATGAAAGGGACACATGTACAGTTGACGTGTGTGACGAGGCTTCTCATGCTAAACCTATGAATTCTTATTTTTCGACTTTGGGTGAGTTGTCTCTTTCCTGCAGTGTTAGGAGAGCAGAAACAGATGCTCCTAATGTTGGACCGTCTCATTCTTATCAAGGACTTCATATTGCTGTAGACACTAATTTAGCATCTGCTTCTAAAAGTTATGGGAACAAAGAATCCACAGATATGTTGGGCCAGGGGGAGAGCAGTTGTGAAAATCTAGACACCTGTGTGAAGGACGTTAAGTCTGGCAATTCAACATCTAACCTTGTAAATATGGAAGCAGAAGGTATGACTCTCTTCAAGAAACCGCCAATGATGGAGTGGACAGAAGAACAGGGTAGTGAAGCTCCATCACTGCCTGGCGTTGAAGACACTAATGAAGGGACATTTCGGGATAAAGTTACTGAAGAATGCCTACCTTTTTTCACGGGCAATGGCATTGATGAAAGAGAACTTGATATTAGCTCTGGGAAGAATGACCATGCTAATTGCCCAGGGTCTGTAATGGGTGTCCCCGTCCATTATCAGAATGATGGGTCCCACTTGTACATTCTGACCCCTGCACTCTCACCCCCAATGGCGGAATGTATTCAAGGATGGAAGTTACCTGATGAGTCAGATATTCCAGGGCAAAAGGTATCAGCATTGTCACCATTGCCTCCATGCTCAAAGAGATCTTTAGTTGATTTAGTAGATTCACAGGATTCTCAGGCTGATGCTTGTAATAGTCCTTTTCTGGAATCTGCTTCTTTATCTGAGTCGACGCATAATTCAGATCAACCACATCAGCATGATCAAGAAAGTAGTAACATGGAAATGAAATGTCTTAATGCTACTGGTGATATAAAGCAAAATGAAGGAAATGTTTTAAAAAGTAAGCCATCAGTTGATTGCTCACTGTATACTTCTCAGATATCTGGGCCTGATAGAGATTCAAAGCCAACTCCACTGAGTCAAATTGGCTTCCGGGATCCAGCAAGTGTTGGTGGAGGGCAGCAGCTAACATTATTGAGTATAGAAGTCCATGCAGAATCTAGAGGAGATCTAAGACCTGACCCTCGCTTTGATGCCATCAGTTTCATAGTTCTTGTTTTTCAGGAAGATGATAGTTCTGAACTTGATATTCAAGTACTTCTGTATTCTAAATTTGATTATACTCAGAGAAATCTAGATGCAGTGCTGGATTGCAAAGTATTGGTTTTTTCTGAAGAATTACATTTATTCAGCCATTTTATGAAGATTGTCATTGTTTCAGATCCAGACGTTTTAATGGGTTGGGATGTTCAAAGTGGTTCCCTTGGTTTCTTGGCTGAAAGGGCTGTGCATCTTGGCATTGGTTTGCTAAATACCATATCCCGGTCACCATCTAAATCTAATATCGGTTCGCGAGATCTTAGTTTTTCAGGAAAAGAAAAGGTGAATGAAATGATTTATGAATCTGTAGCTGCTGAAGCTGTCAATCTTGATAATGCAATTGTAGAGGATGAGTGGGGCAGAACTCATGCCAGTGGTGTTCATGTTGGTGGTAGAATTGTTCTTAATATTTGGAGACTGATGAGGAGTGAAGTTAAGCTTAACATGTACACAGTCGAAGCCGTTGCTGAAGCGGTTTTGAGGCGAAAAGTTCCGTCCATCCATTTCAACGTACTGACAAAATGGTTTTCCAGTGGTCCTGGACATGCAAGGTATCGATGTATTGAATACGTGTTAGAGAGAGCAAAGTTGAATTTACAGATTACAAATCAGCTTGATTTGATAAATCGGACATCAGAACTTGCTCGAGTTTTTGGTATTGACTTCTTTTCTGTTCTTTCTCGAGGTTCACAGTACCGTGTCGAATCCATGTTTCTTCGACTTGCACATACACAAAACTATCTTTCTATTTCCCCTGGACGTCTACAGGTTGCCAATCAACCTGCAATGGAATGCCTGCCACTTGTTATGGAACCAGAATCTCGTTTTTATTCAGACCCAGTCGTTGTGTTAGACTTCCAATCTCTTTATCCATCGATGATGATTGCATATAACCTTTGCTTTTGTACATGCCTTGGAAAGATTACGCCTTCGAAGGCTAATACCCTTGGTGTGAGCCCATATTCAGCCGATATAAATGTTCTTTGCAATTTGGAACATGAATTATTGATTGCTCCAAATGGTGTTATGTATGTGCCTTCGAAAGTTCGGAAAGGCGTACTACCTCGGTTGATGGAAGAGATATTGTCAACTAGAATCATGGTAAAACAAGCTATGAAGAAGTTGGCTCCATCACAGAAAGTTCTTCACCGAATATTTAATGCACGACAGCTTGCTTTGAAGCTAATAGCAAATGTTACCTATGGCTATACTGCTGCTGGATTTAGTGGGCGCATGCCTTGTGCTGAGCTCGCTGACAGTATTGTCCAATGTGGCCGTAGAACGCTGGAAAATGCTATCTCATTTATAAGCAAATGTGATAAGTGGAATGCTAGAGTTATTTATGGTGATACAGATAGGTATGGATGGATGATCTTCACCTTAAGTAGCACTAAACATGTTCTCTTGAGCTGCACGAGCCATATCATCGTGCATGACTCGTATGAAATTTTTTTGAGAAATTTTGGCTCCTCTGTATTCATCTCTCAGCTGTTGTTGAGTACTGAAACACCATTATTTTTCTTGTGTCTTTATATTGGATTACTTGATCAGTTGTTTCTTATTAGGTCTGTGTTCATATAGTGGTAAAGATTCTTTGTCTAGAGCTTAAATTTGATTTAATCTTTTTCTACCAAATGTTTGGCGTTCCATATTCGGTGTCTCTTTAAGCACGTTAGGTTAATATGATAATGGAAATTTTATTAGTTGCATAGATATGTTTTCCAAAAAAATAAAATAAAATGGAAGTTTAGTAAGGTACCTTCGCTTCCATGATTTTTTTTGGAACGGTACCATACCTTCACTTTTTAGTTAGTTCATTGACTATTGTTCCAAGATCTGATTAAAATGAAATTCGTTTTGTTTCAAATTGATTTTATTAGGCCTAAGAATTTATTTTCATTTCCTTCATTGGTGCAGCATCTTTGTACTCCTTAAAGGACGTTCTGTCAAAGAAGCCTTCACAATTGGACAAGAAATGGCATCTTCGATAACTGAAATGAATCCATATCCTGTCACATTAAAAATGGAAAAGGTCTATTACCCTTGCTTCCTCCTTACTAAGAAGCGATATGTTGGTTACAGTTACGAAAGGCCTGACCAAAGCAATCCAACATTTGATGCTAAAGGTATTGAGACAGTACGGAGGGATACATGTAGGGCTGTGTCTAAAACTATGGAGCAGTCATTAAGGATCTTTTTTGAGCATCAGAACATTGATAAGGTAAGAACTGTATTTAATATTCTCGTTTTCAACTTTGTGTTTAAGTTCATATGATTGATCTATCTATGTGAGTTAAGTGCGATTGTATACATCTAGTGTTAAGCATAGCAGGATGTATGGAGTTGTTCCTGTAAAGCTATCCCTGCCATAGTTGCAACAGCATGTCTCTAATAACCAATAGAAAATTTCACAAGTTTCTTTTAGCCAAATATTCAGAGGGGGAAGGGGTAGATGAGAGAGAAGTGATGAATATTAATTGTAGTCTGCGCACAAAAGAAGAAAACTGCTGTCTTAAGGGGAATTCTGACACGTGGTTGTTAGGTTGCAGGTTAATAATGTTTTAATATCTAAAAGCTAGAAACATCTGCGAATTTGAGGTCTGAAGATGAGTCAATTCTGTCAAGTAGTTATCCCCTGGGAGTTCATGTTTTCTTTTCCCCTTCTTTCCCTTTGTGCACCTGAACATTTTTGCTGGGTGCAAAGTTATCTTCATATTGCACGTTTGTAAGTCTATGAAAGTGGCTTGCATTGGTCACTTGGTTTCTGATGTTTGTGAATTTATGACACTGTCAACGTTTTAGGATGTTCTCATCTGTATTGGGCTGAAAACAGCCATGCCTGTGGAAATAATATGTATTATTAATCATTCAGCATTCTTTTCTTTCTATTTTCTGTGCGTCATCTTGCATATCTCAGTGTTTTGTAACTCTAAATATGGTGATGCTGCACTTTTGTGTTTACCACCTCTCTATTTAAAAAACCCATTAGAATGTATATTGTTGTGATATACATACATCTGGATGATTTCTTGATTCCTTAATTTCTGTGGGTTCGTTGTGCACAGGTAAAGGCATATTTAGAACGCCAGTGGGCTCGGATTATATCAGGAAGGGCCTCTCTTGAGGATTTTGTTTTTGCGAAGGAGGTTCGTTTAGGTACTTACAGTGCACGTGTGGCTTCTGCACTCCCTCCAGCAGCAATTGTTGCCACCAAGGCAATGAAAGCTGACCCAAGGGCAGAACCACGGTATGCTGAGCGAGTACCTTATGTAGTAGTTCATGGTGAGCCTGGAGCCCGCTTACTTGATATGGTAATGGATCCACTGGACCTTCTTGCTATTGATTCCCCTTTCAGATTAAACGACGTTTATTACATCAGGAAGCAGATAATCCCAGCTTTACAGCGAGTATTTGGGCTTGTTGGAGCTGACCTGAACCAGTGGTTTTCTGACATGCCTCGGCCAGCACGTGAAGCTGTTGGAAAGCGTCATTCTGGTGCTCCTACTAATGTACACCGAACTAGGATTGATTATTACTATCTATCAAAACACTGTATCATCTGTGGTGATTTAGTTCAGGCATCAAAACATCTCTGTCATAACTGCTCTAAGAATGAAGCCACTGTTGCTACTGCATTGGCGGGAAGAACTTCAAAACTTGAAAAGGATATCCAACACCTTGCCGCTGTAAGTATTACTACAGGAATCAAAATATTATATATCTGTATATTTTCCTTGGTTATTAATTCTTTATCAGTTCTTGTTTCTTGTTAAATTCTATGATTCCTTGTTTATTTGAATTTTGGGTAGCGTTCTATGGTTTTATTCAGAGGACTGTGTTTTGCAAAATGCACTATTTTCTTGGCAGAATCTCTAGATTTATCTTCTCATAAAAAATAACGATAAAATGTAGCTGTCAATCGGTTCATGAGTACCTCTTTTTGGTGTCTTCTCGCCCATATGTTTTTTTTCTTTTTCTTTATGGCTTCAAGTAAACTCTTATATGGTTGGATTTGGTTACAACACGTCCTGTTTTATCACTTCTATCGTATTTTTTCTTTACAGTCATGCTATATATATCTATGGTTGGTATGCAGATATGTCGTCATTGTGGAGGTGGAGACTGGCTTATCGATAATGGCGTGAAATGCATTTCACTCGCTTGTTCAGTTTTCTACGAGAGGAGAAAAGTGCAGAAAGAACTGAAGTCACTATCTGCTGTTTCTACAGAAGCCGGTTTCTACCCAAGATGCATGGTCGAGTGGTTTTGAATTTTATGGAACATCACGTATGAAAGTGCGTACCGAGGTGTACCTGCGACTCAGCATGGGATAACGGGGCAGAATGCGTTTTTAGCTATATACGACTATAAAACACGTCTGTGCATATATATATAGCAATTGGCCAATGCCGTCTAAATTTAGCACCTCTTGCTATTCTAAGTTAAAAATGCGAAGCAATGTTTCTCATGATGTATATGTCACGTTAAATAGGCTTTGGTGATTGATAGTAGTTGGGTCAACTTAATCTGGTCAGATCATATTTTTAGATCAATTATGTTAAATGTACATTCTTGTGTACATCTTCCCTTACATCCCCCATGTCGCAAGGTTTTGACATGAATATAGTCGGACCGACCTACACACACTTCCTATATGATTTTGTAATTTCAAAACTATGTATCCATTTAATGTATTTTCAATGAATATATTTTTTGTGTCACAGTTCTATTTTTGGATATATTAATTTGAGTTTTTTGGCATTGTTATATGACTTAAATCACATTCAATAAAATGACGCCTAAAATCAAATCTTACATTTGGAAAATAGTTTAAATTATAAATAGAAAAAAATGAGTGATAAATAAGTAAGTAGTACTTGTGAGTTTTCAAAATATATGGATAAAATTAAATCTTAAAAAAATAAAAAATATTTAAAATTCGTCTTCACGCCTTTTTTAACTCATCAAATCCGTGCCGACTTGTGTAGGGACCGCATTTACACTCACACTAGAGTTCAAATACTCGCCTTCTTTCGATTGATTCCAAGTTTGAGTGATGGTGCTTATTATCGTCCAAATGCTTACCTTCTTACGAATCTTCAAGACCATTTCAAATTTGTACCGAAAGAACATATAAAACACGTTAGCGTTCAAATACATGAGAAGAGAAAGACACTACTCACTAGACCTACAAACGTGAAATGTCAATATCGACGTATTTTTCCCGTTAAGTTAATTATTATTTCCCACAAGATTTAAATGGATAGGAATATATGAATCTAGTGAGGCGCAATTATTGACGGGGACAAGCATCCCCCGGTAACCGGTAAACTCGTGACCATTGTCTATTGATAATGAAGCTAGGAAACGACAACATATATTTGGACCAGTAAACCCCGTGACTTGTTTCAAATATCAAACAATTTCTTTCCTTTCAATAGAATGTGTTGGGTACTTTTGGTTAAACAAATTTACTTTTAAGTATTTTCTTTTAATAAATCCTTCAAATCAATTGGAACATTGACAAACGTCAAAGTTAAATATTAAATAATCAAATATCATAATATCAGAAGTCAGCTAGTAGTAAATAATGTAGATATCTAATAACAAAAATGTTTGACATGATTCTTAGTTGTTACTATCGAGATCTAACTTTTTATTCTTTGTCTATAGCCAGATCGGTTAGGTTGAGTCGAAAAGTCTAGTCCAGTTACGATAACATTGCATTTTAAGTATCTTTTTAACCTAAATATGTTGTTCTTAATTACATTTTTTCTTACTTTAAGTGAAAAAAGGGAGAGGGAGAGATGATTGAAAGGTAGACTTCATTGCGACACTAAATTATGCGGTAGCACTTCAACATTCTTGTGGCATTGCAATTTTTTTCGAATTCTTGTTGCATAGTTCCCTCAATAGCATGTTTGTGCAACAAGTTAAGACATGTAGTCTTTTCGGCTATCTCTTTACCGTTTTAACATCTCAGTATATCAACTCTTATTGGCAAATCATAATACGCTAACAATACATTGAAGTGACATCACAATTGAAATGTCGTCTTTCCATTTGCTAGCAGGTTTTGGTGTGTCAAAAATTTGTGACATGACACGGGGACAGCAGAAGTCAACTCGTACATAATCTATATAATCTTTTCTTTTATGTTTGTTTATAATTCTAGAGAGTGTCGTGTCTCAATTACACCTAGTTCATAATTCTTAAAATATACTTATTTTTTATTACTTTTTTACTTATAAGTAAATTAAACATAAAAGGTAAACACTCGATTTCAAATGTAAACATCAATCTCATATCATAGAAAAAATTACCACTAAAACAAAGGCATGAAGAAACAAAAATCCAAATTCAACCAGATTGAGCCAACCAATCAAGTACAGGTTTCACGTGCCACACCAAGCTTGGAATTTGGTACGTCAATTAGGACTCTGTGGTTCTGCTGTTGAAAATTGGCAATCACATTGAGAACAGAGTTGACATTATCGGGCGCGGCGGCCATGGCTAGACAAGAGGTTGTGCCGACAGCGCTGCGAATAAGGAAGTTGTCTTGTGGCAATGTCATGTTCAAGCCTGAGAACATGAATGTTATGGTAGGCACGGTGATCGGAACGGTGTAGCACGTGTCGAAACCTCCGAGGGACGACACGATTGCGTTGCCCATTCGACGTCGGAATGCATCTCGCACCGCGATGTATGCCGGTTCAACTAGACGGGTGAACACGGTTCCTAATAGAAACAAAACAAAACAAACAAGATTTAGTGCTTGTTTGATTCCCATTAAATGGAAAAACTGAGTTTTGAATAGTATTTTTAGGAGAATGTGTGGTTAAAAAGTAGGAAAAAGTTTTAAGAGCACATGTAAAATATTTTATTATATGAATGTATGGTTAAAAATGATTCTATAGCAGACCATAAAATAAATTAATGGAAATCAAATAGACCCTTACACCAACTTCATTTTCTAACATAAAGAGTACTCCTGCTATAGACAAGATTTTAACTCATGAACATGATGTCGATAAGAAATCTAAATTCAAATCTCATCGTCACGTTAATGAAAATTTTTGTACGCGTGAGCATTGATTAAAAAGAAAAGAGTAATGCTATCTATAATCGATGATCGTCTTCAATCTAAGTGGCAATGAGCCTTCTAATTCAGATAATGTCGCATAGACTGATGATAAATAGCATTATTGAAAAGACGATTAAAACTATACGTGATGGGACCCGTTGAAAAAAATATCGAAATGAATATGTCACTAAAAGTTTTTGGACGAGATGGTTAATAATCGCAATAAAAATTTTGTTAAAAATTTACCAGAATCTATGACTGTCCCTGAACCAGTGTTTGGATCATGAGCAAATGCAGTAGGAGGGATCTTGACTAATCCCCTTCCAACCTTAATCCCCACGAGGTTCACATAATAGAGGGATGATCTTCTTGGGTTCTCAAGCAATTTGGTATATTTGATTCTAAAGGGCTGGCTATTGGGCCCCAACCTGAGTGACCCACTAAAGTTTGGAGATTTGTAGCTAGGCAAGCAGTAAGAAAATGTGGACTTATAGAGGTATTGGGTTTGTGACAACAAAGACAATGGGCCTCGGCCCAGGCCCAAAAGTCCCTGTGTCGGTATGGAGTTGCCGGTGGCTTTCCTAATGCAGCCGAAGGTGTAGCCGGGGACGGGGTCGGCGGCAAGTCTGATGGTGTCCCGGACCAAGCTGGCTGCGATCGAGGATCTGCCGTAGGTTAGGTTAAAGCCACACGTAGTGCCTTCACAACTCGGGTAGGGTACCTGAACAATTCAATTTTAATTATTAAAATGAAAGAAATACCTTATCAGTTTAAATAGCAGTACGGTCGTCGTCACATTGTCGAGTGAAATTGGTATGTATTTCATTTATTTGACAATGTCATCAGGAAGAAAAAATTCCTTTCTAAAAAAAGTATTTTTTGTTAGTACAAGAAATAAAATCATATGGAAAAAAATAAGTAACTTTTAAGTAAATTTGACTTCTTTTAAAGAAAACCAATCATTCGATAAAAAGTAAAAGGAAACAAATAGTTAGAAGTGTCGACTCTAAACCCGTGACTATTGCAGTACAGTTCACGGGTCATGCGGTCCACTAAATTCGGACAAGTTACTAAAAGACAAATCCATGTCAACTGACGACGGCGGCGCGTTGGCGCGTGACAAACAGTACTGAATCAACAAGCCATCAAAAACTGAAAAAGCTTCCAGTTAATCGAATTATACCTGCTTGCATTGTACAGCACCGCAACTCAGGTTCTTAAACGACGTAGACTTTGCCGTATAAAAAGCGGTAGTGGGGCAGCCAGCACAGCCGCTGCATGGAACCCAAGCAGCATCACTGCTAGTATCCATAGCCATTAGAAAGGTTTGAGGTGGAGTTCCGATTTTAGCCCTCAAAATGTAAGTAGGGTTCTGTGTAACCTGTCTGCCGGAGGCTACAGGGACAATAGACCTGCCGGCGACAAGGCTAGATAAGTAAATTAACCTCTCTTTATCCTCAGACTGCATTTGTAAAACACTGTCTTCCCATGAGAGTCGGGTTTTTGACCTGAATGGGGAGCATGGGCTGTTGACATGGATGACTTGGAGGGTTGAGCCTTGTTCTGGGATATTGCAGTTGGGGGTAAACCCAAGGGCCACTGAGGAGAAAAAGAGAATGGCTAGTGAATAGAGGAGTTTCCCCATGGCTGGCTTTGTGTTTTTCAGTGATGGTTTAGTGAGTGTGATTGGGTGAGTATTTATAATTGTGTTTAGGGTGGTGGGAGTGATTGAGGGGTTGTTTAACGAATGTTTTGATAAAAGTTGATGAAACGTTTCATTGAAAAATAAATAAAAATTGTGAATTTCATGAAATTTATGATTAAAATTGAAGTTTGATTAATTGATAAAATGTTTCTCAAACAAGCAAGGGATGTGCACGGGTAAATTTCATCCAACACCGAACTTTCAGCTAACTTAATTGGCTGTAACACTGCAACTAATCTTTCACATAATTGCTGCGTGACATGTTAACTTACTACTACTACACACATTATAAGCATAAGACAAGAAAATAAGCATTTTAACATTTTAATCTAAAGATGTTGTCATCATTACCTTCATTTAACTATTTTTCGTTTCTACGGTGCTACATAGTGATTATGTAGAAGATCATTTACAATATAGCTATCAAATAAACAACTTTCATGAGTTTAGAGAACGATATGTTACAAATTAGTGAAATTTGAAAATAAGTTGGATGCCATTGACCCAATTGAGACATCAATTATGTTATTTGTACAATTGTGGTTTACAAGAGTGTATTGACAAAATGATCTGGTAAGATCTAAGTCATTGATTTCAAAAACTGTTTTTTAAATCATTGGCCAAGATGTTGGTAACACGTATTTTGTAAACTAACTTTGTACAAGTAGCATGACATCAATATTGAAGATTAATGACCCAATTGATTTCGTTGGAACTGCAAACGAAATTTTTCCAAAGTGAACTTAAAGGAGTAAAGTAGGGCTATTTGATACCAGACTGTAATCCATCATACCCTTTTCATTGTTTTTATGATAACCTTTGTCACATGCCTTTGGTCCATGAATATATGATAATATTCCACTATTCCTTGCGTATATTTTTTTACATTATTTTTCTTCGTTCTTTCTCTGTGTGTAAGTGCAAATAGGAATGTCCATTTGGAATTTGGAATGGTGACATAAATAAATAAAAAAAAACCAAGCTTATGGGCTTGTTTATGTCTGAAACATCTGAACAGCATGTGTAAGTGTTGATATATAGTACTTCTTGGAAAGGCTAACATAATTTAAGCTTTCATTCTGTCCATTTTGTCCATTTACTTAACAATAAGATGCAAGTTCAAGAAAGTTGCCAAACTCAAACTATCACACCTTGCTTTGGGTTGATTTATTTGGGTTGGTAGATTATATATATTGTTGTTTATAGGAACTCTAGGGTTGGAAAAAATGTTGATCGCTCAAATAGATTGACTCGATTCAAATAAAATGCATTAGTTGGAGAAGTTAAGTCGATCAGTCTATTGTTATAGAGATTGAACTACAATACTACGCCTACAAATGTGAGAAGGCAAGTCAAATCTACCTCTAGATTTTCTTGGCATTTCTCATGTTGCAACTAAGGTTACACAAGTTTATTTAATTGTTAAAATTATAAAGTAGTTATATGAATTTATATTGGTATCATATCTTTATTAGTCCAATCTTTTGCATAATTATATGCTAAAAATTATATTGTTTCGTGGTTTAAATGAGTTATGAATTTATTTTCATTTATGCAACCAAGAGAGCTATTTTATGGGATTTCATGATATAAATAGTGAAACTCACAAAAAATTTACAATATTAAAATTGTGGGTCACAAATTTATTAGTTTGGCTATTTAGATCCAAAAGTCACAAATATAATTGTTGGTCACACGATACATAATTGTCGAGAATCTTGTGATCTTAGAATGATCTTTTTGTCGCATATCTGTCTCTGAAAGATGACAAATCAACTATACAGCATCTCTACGAAAAATTCAAGTATTATGTAAATAATTAATTGAACTTTTGTAGAAACTAACCATAACAATAAACTTGCAAAATATATCCGTTTATCATAAAAATACATAATAACCATAGTAAATATCGTATTAAAATAAGAATTGCGAGACAATAGAAGCAGTCACACTCAATTACTCAAATCTAAATTCGTCCCCACAGATTAAAGCACAAATAGCGACAAAGCTTAGTGTAGAATTATTGTCGGTGACATTATTGTTATGTATTTAGTTTATGTTAAATGAAAAAAAAAAAACTTTACTTTTACTTTTAAAATTATTTATAAAATACTAAGAGAAGTGGGATCTTGATCATGTGATAAGGAAAAAAGGTGAATGAATGGAAGAGAAAAAGCAGATCCACTTTCTGAGTGATGAGCAGAGCATATTTTGTTTTTTTGTTCTTTTGTCTTTTTTATTTTTATTTTTATTTTTTATAATCTCCCATTCTGCATCTGTACTGTACACAATTATTTATGAACAAATTGGACAGACATCACATAGTCATGGAGTCAAACTAGTTTTGAGGTCGGTCGGTTTGGCAACTAGTCACGTTGCATGTGACAAAGTTATTAGACCTTAAGGTTAATTTGTCCAAGTCTAGTTCTGTTATTGATTATAAGTTACTTTTATTAAGTTTTTTTTGACAAGTAATTATTTGGAAAATATTTTTTATGAACATGTTATTAAAATAAGCGTGAAATTTTTTTTCTCAAATAATCAAAATCAAGCAAGGACTGAGATTAAAATCTATTTTTTTTTTCGTAAAGTGAGCAGTGAAGGAATTGATTTTTAGTGGACCTTTGATTTCTTGCTTGCTTTGGAACGAGTTTTTTTTTTTCCCTAGAAAACAGATGCTTTTGGATTTCATTTAATTATAGTTTAATATTTACACATTTTAGAGTTAACTAGGCAACATGAATTATATCTCTTGATTTAAAATTAAACATGAAATGAGCTTTGTTTTAAAATTCACAAAATTAATTAGTCTTTACAAAAGTTAATATCCGTCCCCAATCATAACTGATGGACTAATCCACATGACAAATGATGCGCCTACATGGTCATTACATGACATACGATTATCATTATTAAAATACATTGTGTAAATAGAATATAATGCTTAATTTAGAAAAACCAACAAAAAAAAAATATGAAAAATATCAACTTCTCCTAAAAATCCATCCCAACACTAACTCGCACCACAACATCCTTGCGTGGGTTGCCGACCATCCCCATCCCTTGTCTCAACCACCGTCCCTGCCACAATCATTGTGATTTCACGAATTTAGGAACCACAACTTCCAAATCACGGTGGAAAATCGAAGGACTCGCTTCACAAAATCAGGGGAATCCTAGTGGTGATCGCAGTTGCAAGGTGAATGGTGGTGTGGTGGCTTAGGGTCGGAGCGCCGAAGATGCATTTTTTTCTTTCTAATTTTTTGTTTACCACGTTTTTGTGCCATTTGTCATGTAGGTACATTGCTTGCCCCATGAACTGTCCCTTAATATCTGACAGATGACTGTTAATTTTTGTATGGATAGAAAATAATTTTGTTAGTTTACATATAATTTTAAAATAAATCTAAATTTATGTATGAATTTGAAACAAAAAATAAAGTTCATATACTATTCGCATAATTAACACCACATCTTTTAGTACCATTTGAATTTTAAACCTTTTGATAATGTAGCATGTTAATTGAGGCTAACCGTGTCAGAGCTCTAGAGTGGATCTGCTAGGCAATGCTTCCAAGCTAAGAAGTGTTTGCCATCATCAAAATCAACTACGAAAATAACCCATCATACTACTTGGGCCCACCACCCACAGCTATGGTCTGAGCCCAATACAATAAGCCCATCTCAGGCGTTCAATTCATCAACTCTGTGTAACTATGTTTCATATTATATTCATAATTAATGACTGCAATCATTTTAGATGACAACTTATTATTAAGGTATTAACTTGTTATTTGAGACAACGAAATTACAGGAAACTAAAAAATTAAGAAATAACAAGTTGTTACGCACATAGAATGATTATTGTAGTTGTTGACTATGATAATATTATTCTTATATAATTAATTCATTTTTTTCCTTTTCCCCCTTTTTTATATAATTATTTTCACGTTTCATCAATTTTTGGTGATGTCTTTCCACTTTTACATGTTTAAATTCAATATTATGAGTGACTAAATATTTTTATTATTAGGATTGATGATGTAGTTTAAGGTTTTATTATATGTTTAATTTCAA
>CAIGRP010122950.1:0-16365 GCA_903798385.1 Fraxinus cuspidata | reverse complement strand
CAAATCGCCGAACACTTGCCACTATGCTAAATCACTGCCATGCATTGAATTAACTGGTAAAATTAGTAGGGGTGAGTACCACAAATAATACTCGGTAGGAAACACTCAAGTAAATTATAAAAAAATATGTTTTCTAGAAATGCAAACTTTGGTTATTTGTGTCACCGACAATTGCAAAGCGAACCGGTTATCAGGCAATCCGCTTACTTTTAGGTTTTGATAACCCCTTTAAAGTAACAAAAATAATCTCTTCATCTCTTATTTGAACCACCAAATGGTGCTTCCATTCTCTCATGAGCAACATAATAACACGTTTAATGCAAATCGAAAACCAATAATTTTTACTTCTCTTACAAAAGTGTCGAAAACACCATACCTTAAATGCTTTGAGTTCGAATACCCTTTTGTACCCAATTTGTAATAAAATACCGCGTACTCTTAGCCTCTCCTTAGAAAATGTTCAGATTCAAAGTGACTTTGGTCTATGCAAAAATGGCATTTATTTAAATACATTAGGTATAAAAGTTTGGGAGGGAAAACATGACTTTTGGGGGTTGTAGGAGGTTATGGTTTTAAATTACAAATGGGTGGCGGTTGGCAGTTAATTAAATGGGGGTTATTAAGGATAATGTGAGTTGGGAGGTTATGGAAAGTGGATAGTATGGGATACCTTAGTGGAGGAAAACTGTGAGTGAGAAGAATTAAAAAGAGTGGGATTAAATTTGGGGTTATTTGGTACAATATAATTGGTATATTTAATTTTTAAAGTTTTAAGCATTTAACATAGGCAACAATTAATAATAATGTAATCACATCAAAATAAAAATTTGTCGTTTAAAAGAAATTCGATACCTTACAATTTTTTTTTTTTTTAAAAACAAGTGCACGGAACTTTACTATCGTGACCCAAAACTAGGTTGGGAATCTTTGCTCCTCTTTTGCATTTCTGCTACCGGGTTCTTCTTCGTGTCCATCCGTATCGCAAAGGTGGTTGACGCTAGCTATTTGAACTCCTAGGAAGTATCGTAGTGACAAAATAATATAATCAAAATTATTTTTTGATTTATGAAAGAAAAATTCTTTTAAAACGAAACACAAGATTTTTTTCTCGATCGCCACATATACTTAATATCTTTAGGAGTTTTAAGGGACCAATCTTTGGAGAGTTGGATTTGATGCTTGAAGGGCTGAATTTTGTATAGCAAATTTGACAAGTATCTTGTCAACATATGAAACTTGGGATAAGCTCTCATCTTGTTCTTTCAATCTCTCTAGATTTGAAACATGGAACATAGTTAGCTTCACTAAATCCTTCATAAGAAACTGTTTGGCCAACTAAGCATTCGTAGATGATAACACACATATTATTTTTAATGAGTAAAATATCATCTACACAAGCTCCACGAAAAATACAATTTTGTCTTGTATCTTCTTATAAAAACATGATTCATCAAAGCTTTGATGAGAAACATGTCTTAATGAGTTTGTCGATCCCTCATTCCAAGATCTCGATATCAGCTTTGATCTATGAATAGATCACTGTACCCACATCATCCATAAGCTCCTTATATGAAGTCAGATCATCAACTTGTAGTGTAGAGATCACCTGATTGGACTATCCACTCAACAAGTACCTTGAAAGTGAACTGATAATCATCCGACTTTAGCTAAGAGGCAATTAATCTTGCACTGTAGCGTCATTTGGAATGTAATATTTTCATCAATGTTGGCATTACCATCAGGTGGCACCATTACCTTCAATGTTTTATTGATCTATTAGATCAAATGACAACTCATCTCTCCCGCTTAGATCACATTGTCCAAGTATATTTGTCACCGTGGGATGTTTGCCCCAGGTTATGTTCCAGGAATTGATGGGATGTAATTGTTCCCATTCGTTTTTTCCAACACAACCTTATTCTTGGACTGATGATCATTAATATCCTTATCCTTCAGAAAGGTTGCATTTGTGCTAACAAATACCTTTCTATCTTGAGGACTATAAAAAATTATCCATTGGTATCTTTACAGCATACCACAAACAGGCACATCTCTGACCTAGACTCCAATTTTTCTGCATTCCCTTTCAGCACGTGAGCAAGACACCCCCCCTCCCCCAATTTTTTTTGGATGTGATGCAAGTAGGACTTGAATCCATTCCAAAATTTCAGAAGAGACTTGAGAACGGACTTAGAAGGAACTGATTTAAGAATATGTCGAATTGTCTCCGGTGTATATCCCAAATGAGATAAGTAGAGTTGTGAAACTCTTCATTGACCTAATCATATCTCACAATGTTGTGTTTCTTCTTTCTGAAATGACATTATGTTGGGAGTGTACAAAGCATATTTAATTAAGAAACAATACTATTTTTTGTCAAGTTATCGCTGAATTTTCCTGACAGGTAGTCGCCACCTCGATAAGATCGAAGTGTCATAATACTCTCATCCATTTTGATTTCTCAAAGGTATTTAACTTTCAAGCCATTGGTTAATGTATTTGAATCTAGAGTAATTATCTATAAATAAATACATATAGTCCCATCTTACAGGTGTATTCACAGCTCCACACATGTCACAATGAACTAGTTTCAATACTTTTGGATCTATGTTCTTTTTTGTCAAAAAATGATATCTTGGTCATATTGCCTTTCAAACAAAAATCACAAACTGACAATGGTTTGATCTTAACCGAGTTGAGAGGATCATCTCTAGTCAATATTTGTATTTTGTTAAGGTTAATTTGTCCAAAGCGCCATAAATATGTATCACTAGTATGGTATGACTTTTGTTGATGGTTTGTAGAAGTAACTTTTATTTCATATGTGGAATAGTAAAATTATAAAGACCATTACTCAAATGTTGAAAGAAAATATGATCTTTATTCATTAAAATGCAAAACGCACGCCGATTTTGTAGAATAACCTCATCCTATTAACCGGAAATAGTAATCAAATTTCTGCTTTCTTCGTGAGACATGATAATAGTCTCTAAGAATCAAACTACTACTACTACCACTACTAAAATAAAATAAAAACAAAATACTTCCACACTCCTGTCGAAACTATTGCTCTTGTGCCAACGATGATTTAAACTGACCTTTACTGAGTGTTCTACGTTTCTGAAGCACCAACATCGACATGAAAATATGATTAGTGGTTTCAAAATCTACAACTTAGCAATTTGTAATATCAACCACTAAACAATACTCAGTAACGAAAAAACTTTACTCGCACTTTGCTTTCTAGCTAGTTCATCTAGACAATTTTTCTCCAATGTACTTTTCGACGTAGTTGGGACAATTGCCTCTAGGCTTTCCATCTATTTTTGATCTTTTGTTGTTCTCATGCTTCTTGTTAACTTTTTTTTTCCTCCTCTTTCTAAATCTGCCTTTCAGCCAGAAACTAGATGAGCTACCAAATGATCATGAGTATCGCTAGGGATGTCAAAAAGGCTCGCTGACTCGTGCTTGGATCCACCGAGCCGTGGCTCGGACCAAGCCAACTCGCGGGCCCATGTCACGAGCCATTTCGGCCCACCAACCGAGCTTTATTAAAAAAAATTAAAAAATAGATTTTAAATTCACGAATTTTAATTTCACGCCAATATAAATTGTATAAATTTTAAATTCTTAAAAAAAAATTAGATTTATCACGAAAAAATGAGTTGGCACAGCTCGACCCGCTAAGGCCTGAGCTAAAAGCTCGGGTCGAGCTTTTATTTTTAGGCCAAGCTTTTGCTCGGCTCGGGCAAAAAAAAACTCGAACCATTTTTGCTCGAGCCGAGCTCAATCTTCAAGTTTCGGCTCGTAGCTCGGCTCGACTCATTGACACCCATAAGTATCGCCATTATACCCTTAAGATCACTTTCTACATTACAACTCTATCATTAACTCAGTTAATGGTATTTTCATCTTATGTATGTGAGAGTAGGGCTGGATATGGTCCGGTTCAATTCGGTTCTAAAAAGAATCGAACCAAACTCGAATTTTATAATATATAGTAAATGAAATTGTCGAGTCCAAATTTAATTATGGAACCATCCGGGTTCGGTTTCATTCGGTTCTATTCGGTTCCCGGGTTCCGTACAAGAATTAAATTATTTTTTACAACAACGCTACATTAATTCGACTAAGTCGGGCTTGGCAGGAAATTAGAAATAGTAAAATTATATTTTAGGTTTGAACCAAATTAATTAGTTAGCAAATTTATTTTAAAAAAATAAAATAATTTGACTTATTTAAGATTAAAAAAAATAAAGAGATTCAAACCTATAATATTTTTCTCCGACCTATCGTAGGTGCGAGCATAAATGACCGTTTTGTCTCACTAATCATTCTCAATAACTTAAGTAAAAAAATTTTTCAACGATTCTGAGAACTAATCACATATGCCAAAGTTTAGCCGTCACTAAACAAGGAGCTTAGATTTTAACCATTCAACGGAAAATATTTAAGTACCTCTACCCATTTTTCAAGGCGACGGTTCCTGAAACGAATTCATGTTCTCTATTTCGCTCATTCTCAAGTTTTCAACACACTGAGATATTTGATCATTCAAATTGATCTCATCCACCGGTGAATCAAAGAATGTGGTTCATTCAGTCCATTCCAAGGATTCTAGTGTCACTTTTTATTATTTCTGTGATAATGACCAATCAAAAACCCCGAATAGTGAATCGATCAACACTACAACCTTTCAGTACAAGGTGTCAACCCTTATACATTGGTGGTAAACAAATTATTTATGATCAAAATATAAGTTGTGCCACACTATACTTTTAAATGCAAGTACACAATCTATATTATCACAAGTGATCATAAAACACTTTGATTCAAACACTCGATAATAAATAAATAAAATCACAATTTATTTATTATAAGTTAATAATTTATCATTGCAAAATATACTATATGGACACATAACCCACCAGCATAGATTATTAGCCCAAGCATCAGCAAACATTTAATATCCTAGGCTAGAATGCAAAACCAGCCATGATTCCGGTGATGCATCTGCAAAATTTACCTCGCTGATGTTGATAATGGTTCAGCTATAATTCAAGTTAATTGAGACTTCTTTTGGCCCAGAACACAAAGAAAAACGAGATAGCAAGAAAAATTGTATATTTACTCACATGGAGCAAGAAATTGATAAAGGGCTTATAACAACACCGTTACTAATATCAGCAATATAAAATATATAATGCAGAAATGACTGATGGCGCATAAGAACAACAGAAAACCGATAAGCTCAACAAGAGACCAATCCCAGATAAGAAAGAAGATTTTAAACAAACCCCCTCGAATCTGTCCAACAACGAAAATATTTCAAAATACCAAATTGTTCTATCTATTGTATTACAATTGAACAAAGCCCAAAAATCGAAGTTTTTTTAAGCAAAAAGAAGATTACTACATGTTAAGTGCATACACTTATCTCGGCTGTTAAATGTGATTAATTCTAATTAATTTTAATGACTTATTACTTAATTAGATGTTAATTTTGTTTGTTAGGTAAAACTCGAGGCAATTGAATGGAATTTAATAAATGAGCCAAAAAGGGCGAAAAAGGAAGAAATAAAAAGTTTGAGATTAAATTGCAAATAGTTGATACGGAATTAATATTGATGATTGGAAAATTCTTGGATTCAACAGGAAGATAAAGGATTGGAATTATATAAAAAAAGGGACTTAAGAAGCATTTTTTCCAAACGACGGGACCAAAACGCAACAATCCTGGAAGTTTGTTTCCCACACGCGTGAATGTAAAAATCTGGTGCGCCCATGCTGGCCGAAGGAAATTTCAACATGAACAAACGGATGACCCGGCGTGGGTTCCAATTCTATAATGGCGCGTGCGCGCTGAAGAATTTGTGGGAATCCGTGTGCAAATTCACGTTCAAGGAGAATTTTAATTACTTCAAAATTCTTTACGCGATTGGCTTAATTTTTAGACGTCTATAAATACGAAGTTTGTCAAAATATAGAGGAACTATCTCTAAGATCTAGATACACAATTATATCATAAATTTCATCACCAACAAGAGGTCAATTCAACACTTTTGAAAGACAAGATCAAACCCTAACAAAGAACGGAAGCCAATTTTATCAAAATCTTGAACAATTCAACCTTGAAATTGAAGAACAAGATGTCTTACATTCTTTCATGATCCGAGTGATAATTTTTTATTATTTTTCTTGTAATTTATTTAAAAACATGCTATACTAGATTTATTTTTGTACTGGATGAAGATGAACTTATTGTTTATTTATTTTAATTCAAAACTAGTAGTTTAATTTATACGCTTCTTGATTTATTTTGCATACCCATTGCATTATTTAATTTTGCTTGTTATATTATTAAGAGACTTACAATAAATTTAAAATTCGACAAAATTAACACATTTCAATAGATGTTAAAAATAATCATTTATCAAGTACAATTATATAGATAATCTAAAATTTAATTCATTCTAATAATTCGAATTCGAGCTAAGAATATATTCGAGTAGTGATTAGGATATATTTGATTTGTCTTGAAAAAGAAAATAATATATCATAGTTTTATCAATTGTCAAGAATTCATGAACGAAACTAACTTACAAATAAAAAATTGAAATACATGGCAATAGGCGAATTCCAATTCCAATACAACCATTCATAATTTGCTATAAACTATATTTTTTCATATATTTTAGATTAAATTAGCTTAGATCAAATAAAAATCATTTGTGTGTGTGTGTGTGTGTTACATAATTCAAATTCCATAAAAAGCTAATAAACATGAATTGAAAATTATTCCCCGTATAACGCTTAACTGAATCTATTACTTGTCAACAATCTTGTATACTTTCATGATTTTACTAAATAAGTTTTTGACGTTGTTGCTGGGGAGTAAAGTATTTAATTTGAGTATATTAATTTATATAGTATTCGAATTTTGTTTTATTTTGTTCCAAACTATTATTTACACACCTAATTTCTCTTATTTGATTTTTGGCCGCAAACGCAAGATTTTGAAAAAAAAAATTGAACTCCTACCATTAAACCCCAAGATAGAAAGAACCTTCAAACAACGAGAAAGAAAACATAGAGAAGTAAGAGAAATGGTAGAAAATAAAAATCAGTTTCAATTTTAATCAAAGCCATAAAGAAGTGGCCATCACCTAAATGCATAACTAAGGTAAGAAATTTTCATAGTTTAACTAGACTTTTTAGGCACTTTGTTAAAAGTTTTAGCACATTGTCACGCCTCTCACCGAGATTTTGAAAAAAAGTGTACGATTCCATGTAGCATTGAACAAGAACATGCATTTAATAATATTAAAAATACGTTGTGTTCTACACTAGTTTTAAGACTACCTAACTTTAACAAAAATTTTGAGATTGAATGTGATGCCTCGAATATAGGAATTAAAGCTATTTTAATGCAGGATATAAGAACAATAGCTTATTTCAGTGAAAAGTTAAGGGGGGCAACTTTGAGAACCAAGCTATTATTTTCAACTAGTTGTCACCCAGAGACAAATGTACAAACTGAGGTACTTAGTAGGATATTGACACAATTTTTGCGCACTATAGTTAGTAAGAATTTATAGAGTTGGGATGATTGCATGTCATACATAGAATTTGTATATATTAGGACTATACATTCTACTACTTCTTATACACCTTTTGAAATTGCATNCAAACTGAGGTACTTAGTAGGATATTGACACAATTTTTGCGCACTATAGTTAGTAAGAATTTATAGAGTTGGGATGATTGCATGTCATACATAGAATTTGTATATATTAGGACTATACATTCTACTACTTCTTATACACCTTTTGAAATTGCATATGGCTTTAATCCATTAACTCATATGGATTTCATTACTTTACATGATGAAAGAGGTAGTCAATAAGGGAAGAAGAAGGTTGATTCGGCAAGGTCAATCTATGAGAAGGTGCGCTGTCAAATTGATAATAAGAATGAACATTAAGTTTCTCAAGCTAATAAACGACTGAGGCATGTCACATTTGAATCAGATGATTGGGTTTGAGTTTTTTGACGTTGAAATTTATATGAATAAAATTCAAGACAACTTAAAATTGAAATAAAGTTTTATTGATAACAACTTGTAATTTGTGATGGTGGCTACAAGTTTTCATTCTTTTTCCCAAATGGGATATTTAGAACGAAATGAAGTGTTCTTGTAGTAAAAGTTGTCCTCCTTTCCTTGTCTATCATTTCTCCCTTTTATAGAAAGAAACTTTGCATGCCTTCTTTATTTCCCATGTTGCCACCTCTACTACCGAGCTCAAAGAGTGCACTTTTTGTCGCGTTTTGATTGTTTGAAGAGCTCGGCCTGTCAGGTTATTATGAATTAAACCCATATGTGGTCCCCAGTAATTAATGACTTACTTAGGGGAGGAAGCTAAAGCATCTCATTGTTGTAAATAGTGGGCGCTAATGTAAGACCTTCTACATATCACTTGCTGATTAACACTCAGTACAATATGTAAGAAAACTATAATCATTATGTTCCCTTCAACCTCGAAAAACTAAAGAATCCAAGCTGACCTTATATGCCAAACTCACATCAGTACAGACTTATCACATGCACCAAACTGTACTTATGGACATCAGAGATCGGGTGCCAATAGAGTTTATATGAGAAAAGAGCATTTTTCAGCCCAAATGAGGTCAAAATTACGATGTAAAGGAGATGGGTCATTCCAAGTGCTTGGAAAAAATAATGACAATGCCTACAAATGAGATCTTCCATGTAAGTATAATATTTCTACTACTTTTAATTTTTCTAATCTTTCTCTGTTTGATGCATTTGGAGATTCGAGGACAAATCCTTTTGAAGAGGGGAGAATGATGAGAACCATTGGACGAATGCTAGCAAGGATTCGTTGATTGTGGAAGGACCTATGACGAGTTTGCGAGCAAAGAAGATAAAGGAAGTCATGTGATTATTTATTAAAACTACGTGGGCCGAGACTTCGATTGCAACAAGAAAAACATCAAATTTCATGTTGGACATGGAAGATGAACCAAGATTAGTTCACTTAATTCAAGCTAAGTTAGAAGAAGTGAAGCCTGGAGTGTAGCAAAAAAGCAGCGCGCGCGCACAGGTTGCAAAATTTCAACCCATAGCCAAATTAGTTGAACGGCCCTCGCAAGAGAGAATACACTGTGCGAGCGCGTAGTACAAAAATCTAAAGGCGGTTTATTTTTCATTTTTTGTTTGGAAATCTATTTGTTTGATATTTTCTTGATATTTTACGTTTTAATTAGGGTTTTTATGAGTTGCCTATATCTATGGCCTCATTTTTTCATTGTAAATTAATACATTATTGAAAGAGAAAAATCGAAGCAAGGTTGCTTTCTTCTTGCTCTTCATTGAACTCAATTTCGAGCTTATCAAGGATTTCATCTTTGTCGTATTCAACGAGTTCATAGTAAGGTTCATAATTTTTTTGATTAAAGGGTTAAGTTCCTTCCTTAACTCAATAAATTATTAGGTCAAACTTCAAACTGGGATTTTACCGTTCTTGAGGTTTTGATTCAATCTTTTGTTGGTTTCTGAACTACTGTTGTTATGTGGCTTCACATCACAACTATTAATGGATTTTGAAAAGGGTGAATTAATCTCATGGTTGAAGAAAAACAACAAACCTTCACTATGAATGCTCCACTCAAGTAACCAACTAACATTGAGGAGTGCAAAATGGTAGATCATTGTGGAAGTTACAAGAACAAGAAAGAAGAAAGTGGAATCATTAGGTGGGACAAAAATGAAAATTTTATAATCTGAAAGCCCGTAGATGAACGAAAGAATAATTGCCAGTGCTCAAGACTATATTTTCAAGCCACCATGATTAGCTAAAATATTAAAATCAAACTAATGATTATAAACAATCGCTTATTGAAAGGCAACCTAATTTTCTTCCCTTATAGGATTAATAATCTTTATTAGTTTTTATTAGTTTAGGGCATCTTCATCCACATATTTTACTTTAGGGTGAGTTTGAGTTTATTATTAATTGTTTCATGTTATGATTGATTTCTAATTTTTTTGAAGGGACATGACACGTGAACACACTGGACAATGTAAAAGACAGCAACCAGCACTCTTATATTAGTCCATTCACCACTTGTAGATTTATACCAGGGTAGTACTTAGTTTCTTTCTTTACCTTCAATTTTATATATTGTTTATTATATTTTTAGATATTGAGGACAATGTTTGTTGAAAGCTTGGGGTGGGAAATTATAGATTTTTTTTTTTACATATTTTTACTATTTTGTGTGGTTGTTCGTGTGGACAAAAAATCATAAAAATAAATTATTTTCAACTTAACTGTATTTTTTTGTGCTTGAGTGGATTAAATAATTTTGCCTACTATGATACATATATTTGGAACCATATTTTAGATTATAAGTTGTGGAAAATTGCATGTTAGAATTGATTTATACTTGATCATGTGAGACTTGATATTTTTGAGCAAAGATTCATGTTTTGCATAATGAACAAATAATTTGAGTTAAAACTTGAATAGGTTGACAAATATTAGTGGACTTTAGATGCTAAATCCAAATAAACACTAAATTCTACATTCTGAAATTAATTTTAGGATATTTTGGAGGTGATTTAGCTATTGTAGAAAGACATTGAAATAAATGTGGATTTCATGTTTGCTAAATTTTATTAAGATTGGCTAAGGCTAATAAGAAGAAAATTAGGAAAAAAATCTTAAGGTCAATTTTTGAGAATAAGTATTTAATAACGGACATTGTGCCAATAATTGCATTAAAAAAAAAAAGAAAAAAAAGTATGTCTCATTGTGAAATGTCTCATCGTAGTATTTATGACTTGATTAATTAAGCCTATAAAAGTATCTTAAACTTGATGTAATATTGTTACTTGACTTAGAAGTCATTGGCCAAACGCTTGCTACAATGGTCATTATATATATATATATATATTACATACTAAATATATTGATTAAGCCCCAAACACTTGTTTTAAAGAAGAGTAATGCTATTTATCATCATGATGATGGAATATCAGTGATAATGATAATCATTATCCCTTACATTCCAACCCCCCCCTCTCTCACCTCTGTTTCTATTATGAAAATTGAACTGTCCAATCTCATTATTCCACATATACTGCCACATCACAAATATTCTATCATCATAATAATAAATAGCATTATTCTTTAGAGGCTTAGTTGATTATGGAAGATTGATACAATAAAAAAAGAAGGAATCTTCATTTGTAGATGTGTTGAGAGCTGCACTTAGTATAATCTAACCAAACTAGATAGGGTGGAGATTAATATATAAATTCAAATTTAGATCACACATTGAAAAAAGAGTGAAAATAATAAATTTTGGGGTGTGTTTCATGAGTAAAGAAAGAAGATATTTGACTATTAAAATTGGGGGCATGAATCACTTTATGAATTTATGATGCTTGATATAAATTTTCACACACGTCGGTTTTGTATTGGATAAGTAAAAATTAATTTTAGCAATGTGATTTTGAAATATTTCATAGTTTTGCTACATAAATTTCAATCTCGAGAACAATAGCAAATTATCTAACCATACTTATTTAAAATTTATTTAAGTCAGTCTATTTTGTTCAAAAACAAACAATTGTTCAAGTTTTTGGGTGTTTATACACTTATTTGGACAGTTAAATGTGATTAATTACAATAAATTTTAATGACTTACGGCTTAATTAGATGTTAATTTTGTTTGTTTATTAGACAAGAGTCAATTGTATAGAATTGGAAGAAAAGGAGTGAAAAGGGTAAAAAGGGAAGAAATACAAAGTTTGGGATTAAATTGCAAACGTCTAATAGTTGATACATACTTAACATTGATGATTGGAAAATTCTTGAATTCAATTGGAAGATAAATGATTGGAATTATATATAGAAAAGGGGACTTAGGGAGCATATTTTCCAAAATAAGGGACTAAAACGCAACAACCCTTGAAGTTTAACCCCGTGTGCAAATTTTAAAAGTAACTAGGGTTGGACATGGTTCAATTCGGTAGAACCGAACCAAACCCGAATTTTTGGGTATTTAGTAAAATGGAACCGTTTGGTCCAAATTTAATTATGGAGCCGCTCGGGTTCGATTCCGTTCAGTTCGATTTGATTCGATTTTGGGGTTCCGTATAATAATTAATTTTTTTATACTTACAACAACGCTACATTAATTCAACTAATGACTGTTTAATTTTAACTCTTACAAAATAACATAATCCAATCACTTGATATCTTTTGCGCCTATCTTTGTGAAGTTTTAATGTATTGATAGTTAAAATCACAAGAAGATAAAGATAGCGAGCTCACAATAATAAAATGAGACTTCCAATTCGATTTCTCTAGACAGAAATGGCACTATGGTAGAATAACAGATTTGAGTAAAATTTAGTTTGATTTGATTAATTGGACTTGGGTTGAAAATTAGAAATAGGAAAATCATTTTTAGGTTTGAGCTAAAATAATTAGTTAACAAATTTATTTAGAAAAAATAAAATAATTTGATTTATTTAAGATTAAAAAATTGGGAATATTTGGTTCTTAGGTCTAGAACCGAGAATCGAACCCAATCCAACCCGTCGATTTTCGGTTCAGATATCCATTCGGGTATTTAATTTAAAAAGAACCACTTGATTCGGTTCAGGTCCGGATCAGCTTGAGAGTTTTGTCCGACTCTAAAAGCCACCACACCAACCAATGGAAATTTCAATAGTGAACAAATGGATCAACCAACACATGTTTCAATTCCATAATGACGCGTGCCAGCTTCCGTGTACAAATTCTTGTTCAAGAAAAATTTTAACTTTTTTTTTTTTGAAATTCTTTACAAGTTTGACTTAATTTTTGGACTTCTATAAATACAAAATTTGATCAAAAACATTCGTAAACTCTCTCTTATATCTAGATACTCAATAATATCATAAATTCCATCAAGAACAAGAGGTCATTTACCATTTTTTAAGAGAGATGGTCAAACTCTAGCCAGGAATTGAAGCCAATTATATCAATGTTTAGAAGAATTAAACCTAGGAATTGAAAAACAAGATTTCTTACAATCTTTCATGATTCGGTTAATAATTTTCCATTAGTCTTCTAGTAATTTAATTAAACACTTGCTGGCCAGATCCTTTTTGTGCTGGATGAAGATGAAAATAATTTATTTATTTTAATTCAAAACTTGTAGTTTAGTTTATTTCTTACGATTCTTCATTAATTTTGTATACCTATTGCATTATTTAATTATTTGGCCATCAATTAGATAATAAATTGATTGTTATAATGTTGAAAGACTCGCAATAAGTTTATAACGTGGCAAAATTAACATATTTGAAATAGATGTTACAAATAATCATTTATCACGTGTGCAATCATATAGATAATTTAAAATTTAATACATTCTAATCATTCGAATTCGGCTAGGATTAGATTCGATTATGGTTATGATATATTTAATTTGTCTTGAAAAAGAAAATTATATATATCATAACTTTATCGATTGTCAAGAACATATAAACGAAATTAGATCATAAATCAATAATCTAAATAGATAGCAATAGAAGAATTCAAATTCCAATACGATCATCTATAATTTGCTACAAACAACACTTTTCATATATTTAAGATCAATTTAGAATAAATTAAATTTCTTTTGTGTTACATCATTCGAATTCCATAGAAAGCTTGTAAACTTGAATTTTAAATTATTCCCTATAGGACGATATTCTTAATTCACTAAATGTATTACTTGTCAATGATCTTGTACACATATGGAATTTTACCGAACACTGCCCATCTTAAATATTTTAGCATATGCCAGAACTTCAAAACATTTCCAACAAGATGAAATTATTTTTCTTTAGAATTGATGCTTTTTCCTTGCTCATGATGGTGCAAATGCAAATAAATTGACCCTCTTATCACCCTTCTATTTTTTATTTTTTTTTTCCTAATAGCCTCATTTTTTAGGCCTCAATTTCCTGCAAAACTTCAACCATTATTTCGAGTCACAAACTTTCTGCCTAGGTTTGCACAAAAGCTTGGGGGTCACCCATGTCGATCAAAATCAAGTCATATTTGATTGTCATTTTCAGGATAAGATTCTTGTATA
Organism: Fraxinus cuspidata; assembly: GCA_903798385.1. Classification (NCBI taxonomy): domain Eukaryota; kingdom Viridiplantae; phylum Streptophyta; class Magnoliopsida; order Lamiales; family Oleaceae; genus Fraxinus; species Fraxinus cuspidata. The sequence goes on along the minus strand of CAIGRP010122950.1, from coordinate 2,202 downwards.
CAGGAATTGAAATTGAGGGTTTGCTTTGACGCGGTGTCTTTAATTTGGGGCTATAGGATTCAGCATATTTGATTTGGGGAAACTTGTCTTCAAAGTAGGTGAAAACGTGATCTTAAAGGAAGGACACGTTTTAGTTGGAATAGATTTTTCACACCGCAGCAAATCTATTACACGTTGATAATTTTCGTGTGGTACCAAGATTTGTTGCCCTTCCTGGTTCATCTGAATCTTTTGAATATGGCGGTAGTCCAACTTGCTTCTACCAAGGCATATTTGCTAGCTTATGCTTTTCTTCATAAAGCTGTTCTAGTTTTTCGAGATTTTCTGGATCATTGGAGTCTGAAGAATAGGACCACGGATCTTGAGAATCTTCAAATTGAGACAATGTTGGTTCTTGTTTCTGTTGATTTGAGCTTGAGCCTTCTTGTGATATTTTCTCCTTGCTTTTGGATATTTTCCTTGTGAACTGTGGATTGCCTCTTCTAATGTATAATGTTGTCGTGAGAACATTTTCATTGAGCATTTTCCATAACCTTTTCTCTGAGTTGCTAATGGGTGTCTTTTGAATATTTGGTCGTTTGTCCTAAGCTTTGGACCGGCCGACCAAGAAACGACTGTTTCCAAGAATTGTCGAAGTGGTAATCGTCAGGCGGATGGACACGATAATAATTGTAAACCTGGCTTAGACTATCCGTATGAGCTTGGATATCAAGTTGGATTCTTTGAGCATATGACATTAGTAGAATTTTCCATTGTTTATCATCTTCAATATTAGGCCAGACTTTTGGAGAAATTCTCTGATTGAGTTCTTTCGTTTTCCTTTGGAACATCCTGAATTCTTGAGGATATTTTTCCCAATCTCTGTGAAGATTGACGATTGGACTACATATTCCTTTACATGTGAGAAATGTTGATAGTAACCCGATTCGGTAAAATATCCTTGCCTTTGAGAAATAATGATTACATGAACATTGTTAAATGAAGTCCTAAGATATTTGAATTTTAAGCAAAAAACGTTAAAAGTTTTAATACTAAAAATCAAGAGGAAAAACTATTCAAAGAATCTTATTACTTTATTATCTGGTTTTGAAAAGAATTCTGGATAATCTTTCCAGAGTTGTGAACCCAGTTCAGAAAGTCAGTTTATCATGTTGGAAGCATCAAAACAGATTGAAAATTGGTGTAACCCCATAAGATACCAGAGAAAACATGAAAGTTCTTTAGAAAAATTTTGCTTGGCTTGCTTTAGATTTAAATAAAAGAGGTTGAAAAACGGATAATCTAGATGAAAACCATGCCCTCCAAAAATTTGAATGTCATACTTTCTGATAATCAGGGATTGATATTTTGACATGAGTTCTTTTGATCTGGAACGGATTGTGTGATTTCTGATCAAATTTTGAAGTTTGGGATGAAAATTTTGGATTGTAGGATTTTGTGAGAAGGGTTTCTGATGCAAACCCACCTGTAGCTATTCCATAATAATATGCTATGACTTGGTCTTCAAGAACGTGGAGCATAATTTCAGCTGTTTGCTTAGTCTTTAGCCGTTAGTTTCGTAGTCTTTAGTTGTTGGTTGTACTCCCGATTTGTTTCCTGATCTTTAGCTTTAATTTTAACAGATTGTATGGCTATATATAGCCTAGTTGTGATGAATAAAATGACAAGTTGCATTATTGAAACATTTCCCTATTTGGATAGAGTCCATTAACAGAGAGATTCTGTGTTAAATTTCCCTCTTGGTTTGAAGCTGGTCAAAGAGACTTTTCTTTTCCTTTCTGTTTTGTTGTTATTTGCCAACAATCTTGGTATCAGAGCCTAAAGGTCCCAAGGTTTCTTTGAGAGGGATTTCTCATCACTCCATGACTCTAACTCGTAGTGGCAATTCCTACACCATGACTACAAACCCTAACCCAATTGCATCAAACCCAACTGAAGAAACAATCAATTTCCAGCAACAGGTCACACAGATTACTGTAACCTTGGAGCAGCTTGCACGCCGATTGGACGTGATAGACGAATGATGGGCGCGAGAAGAGTCAAGAGGTCATGATAGGGGAAGGCGTGTCCCACTCCGCGAAGAAGTGTCAGGAGGAAGTGAAGGTGAAGATGAGGTGGGGAACACAGACCATAGAGGGGTTGGATATCACAGAGTTCTGCATGAACGTGACAGAACAGGTTTTCATCGGCACCATAATGATC
>CAIGRP010122945.1:0-11360 GCA_903798385.1 Fraxinus cuspidata | reverse complement strand
GTTCGAAAAAATGACATTGGAATGAAGTTGTAATTAAAAAGAAACATAAACAATCGCAACTTTACGTTTCATAAAATTATTTCGATATTTAAAATTTATCGATCATATATTTATCATGGCCACACTTTAACATTTCCAACAATTTTAAATCGCTTAAAATGAATATTTGTAACTTAAAATACTGAATTAAACGAAAATTTTAAAAAAAAGGCTTGGCCGAGCCGAGCCGAGCCAAGCCATAAAGCCATTTGGCTCGGCTCGGCTTATAAACAGTAACACCCAATTCACTCTTTTATTTTATTTATGTAGGATATGGTGCATTAAAGGCAAGTTTGATATGATGTACTTGATAGACATTATAGAGGATGACACAAAGTTTTGACTTCTTTTGTTCTTTCTTTAACCTTGTCGAGTACTTTTCTGCTATAAGTTAGTAATGTGAATCATTTCAACTCAAGTGGAAGTCACTTTTGTCTGAAGCATAGACTCTACAAGCTGCAAGAACTGTGGAACTTACCATGGAGCAAAAGCGAAGATTTAGATATCTGTAGCATCAACTGGTAGAGAAGTGGTCCTGTGAAGTGAATTTTGAAGCAAGGAACCAGTATAGAAACTTTTGGCAGTGATCATATGCACTGGACTACAAGAATTATATGGGGACTCATAATCGCGAACCTTCTGATTTGTACAATTTGTTCTGTCAATGATGGAGTCGAATGTTGTCAAATGCTTCCCCGAGGCAGAAGATTTAAGTACAACTTCACCATTCCCTCCTTTTGGCGTGCGGGAATCAGTAGTAGAAGATTTTGACGGAAGCCCAAGTTGTTGATCTCTAAGCTCTCTCAACTGCATTTGATACTTGGCCTTGAGCCACCTCAGCTCCTGCCTTATCTCGTTCTCATAATCTTCTGCCGGAGTCGAAGGAGTTTTAGTCGAGGAACCTCTCACATTGGATGACTTCTCCTTGTCAATCCTCGCAGTTCTGTCATCCTTCATTGATTGATCAATAGTTTCATATTTATCATTATCAACAGAAGTTAATTCAGGACCCTCGCGTTGTGCCCATATATCAGTATAGTGCATGCCCTTAGACTGGCTTGAAGCCATGGGAGCAACTTTAACACATTCCTCGGGTGCCTCAAACTGGTACGTGATCTCTTCAAACCGGCCATGTACTTCACCACATCCATGCTTCGAACATTGAAGAACTTGAAGGTCTTTGCCTAGCCCATGTGAGGATAAATAGTCGACAAGAGAACCATCCGAAGCACAATTCTGACAGTAAATATTGTTCGCATCATCGAGACTTTCTTCCCCCCTTTTCCACTCCAGTACCAAGGAAGAAATCTCACTGTTGATCATCTCCGCTATCTTAGTCACGTCGTGGTCTGTGATATCTAACTCGGCAACCATTTCAGCAGCGACACTAAGAGCCGTGTCAGTTTCAATGTCAAAAGGAAAATAAATATTTCGGACACGGCCTGCAAAGACCAGAGTACACAAGTTGAGCTTGGTCTACTAGACACTACACTTCTATAGAGTACTGCGTACGAAACATGCCATGACACGTCACCAAAGAATTAATTGAAATTAAAGCATACCTTCTTTATCTGCAATTCTTAGTCTCAAAAAGATGTTATTGTCTTCTCTTCTTCTCCCTTTGATTGTAATGTCAACGTTTTCCAAGTGATCATCCTCTTGACCCAAGAACAAATCTATTTCATTTGCTTCATATTCAATAGAATGGCAATCCAAGTCATTCTCTTGTTCATAACCAAGATAATTAGAGTAACCATCAACTAAAGAACTGTTACCATGATGAACACTCGAGACCGGCTGCCTTAACCAAAGACCGACTCCATCGTAATCTCTGTAATAATCCAATGGCCTCAAATCAGAATCATAATCATCGATTTGAAGGAAAGGATCATTAAGAAGCTCCATTGCTGATAGCCTGTCAGCCACTGTAGCTAAACATTTCTCAACAAATTGATGCACCTCGGGATCCTTAACTTTATAAAGAGCACGGGGCTTCTTTCCCTATATAAAAGCAATTCTGTTACCTCAAGTTTGCAGAGGGAAGTCTCTTGGAGCACGGTTGGCTAAGCTTACTTTAAAGTAACTTTGTGCCTAAGTTTTTAAATAGTTACATTTTTGAAATTTTTAGTACCAAATGTTACTCCCTATTTTTTTTTTTTTTTTTTTTTCTTGGCCAAAAATTTAAATTTTTTTTTAAAGCTTAGCCAAATAGCTGCAATTGACAACATAAATTGTTTTAAGTTCTTACAGAGATCACTTTCTTATAGATCTGAGCTGGGTGAGTGCATTCACTATATGGATATTCAAACGTCACCATTTCCAAAACGCACATGCCAAATGAATAAATATCCACTAATTCATTGTATTCCTCCGCATACACCTCTGGAGCCATGAACTCCGGTGTTCCTGAGAGATACTAATACAAATCAAAACTAATGAAACGTCAAATTTGAAACACAGAGTTTCTCCTTAAACAACTCCATCATCATTCTTATCAGAAGCAATCAAAGCTACAGAAAAATACACCTCAACGTGCTCCTATTTCATATGAATTGAAACTCAGCAACTATTAGATAAGAGTCAAGGAAATTTCGAAAGATTCAAACCTTACCTACACAACGAACAGCGTGGGATTTCCTAAGAATCGCGGCAAGGCCAAGGTCACCAATCTTGACTTCTCCTTGGTTCCCATTAATAAAAATGTTGTCACATTTGAGATCTCTATGAATAATAGGAGGGTCATGGCAGTGGAGATAAAGAAGACCCTGCAAAATCTGTCTACACCAATGCTTTACTGCTCTAATATTAACCCTCTTGTGTTTTAGCCTATACCTATAACAGATTAACCATAATAAAAAAGAAAATATTGAATTAGAACATGAAAAATTAGAAATACCCTGTTTATAGAATCTCAAAAGTAGAAAATTTAAGCTTGTAGATACTCGGTAATACTTTGAATCGCCTCGTCTAAAAGCTTAAACTTTAAGATTAGATGGTTCAATATTACATCATCACAAAATCTATTAAGATTTTGAGGTCAAGTATCATCGCCACCGATTTAAGAAATTAAATGAAATTTGTGCACATGACAGACATTTGATGAAATAATAAATTAGGCCTGAGTGTGAAGGGGAGACTAAATTTAAATAAATTTACTTTTAAACGAAGTGATTCAATAACATACTGTCTCAGAGTACCAGAGGTGAACATCTCTGTCACAAAATTGATGTTCCTATTGGCAGTATCAACCCAGGAAGTGTAGAACTTCATAATATTTCTGTGTTTCAAAGTTTTGAGCAGATGGATTTCACAATACAACCTCTCAAGATCTTCAGGACTCTGCAGAAAATCATAAAGCTTCACCTGGTTCCAGGCTACCTCAATCCCTTCATACTCATCAAAAGCTCTATAACTGCAGCAATAATAAAAAATAAAAAAACCCAAAATTATAATGCAAAAAATTATCAAATTTTGCTGAAAGGAAATGCAGAAAAATAGCTACTTACACACTTTTAAAAGCCCCTTTACCAAGAATTTCATCGTACTGCAATTGGAAGAAGCAAAGAAACAACCTTAAATTCATCAAATTAAGGATAAACAATCAGTGGCAATGAAAAACCAAATAACAAACATACCCTTCCATATCTTCCGGTAGGGTCAATTTCTACAAACTCAGAATTATCTGAACCAAGATATGATTCAAGCCCAATGTCACCATTCATCCCTTTTAGCTATTTTATCGAACAGTTTTTGGCCTAAAATTCCTTGGTTTTAGATAGAAAGGATGGATTCAATCAGTTTGTGATCAATACAAGAAAACCAATATGCTATGGTATATTTTAAAATAATTTATATAGTGCAATTATTCTTAACAAGGTAGAGTCCTCGGAGAGTCCATTGAAAGGACAATCTTAACAACTCAAGATTTCTCAAAGGCTATTATACTACTCTACCCTCCACAGACAAAACCAGACAAAATACCTTTCTCTTTCTTGATAGTTTACTCTATGTATTCACTTTCTATCTCCTCAAGCCCACCCCACTCCACCCCACCCCAAGTGTATGTAGATATGTACGTATTACAGAAGACTGAAGACCTATAACAGCCTGCAAATCAGGTATAATATAAATGAATGAGAGTTATGCTAAATATTTACCACTTCGTTTACGGAATTTACCCGGACAAAATTTCACACAATCTTTTCCAACAAATGCATTTAATTTGACCGCTGCAATTCTGTCACGCAGGCATCAGTACGCTAGGGTGGCAAAAAAACAGATTTATTCTAAATGAATTAAATTATTTGTACAACCAAGTTAAACGAATGCATAAGATGTTTGTCAACTCATGAATTGTAAATCAAGTTGTCGACCAAATTGTACTACTAACATGATTGAATATAAATTTATCTTTCTTTGAGAATAAAGCTGCGTGTATAACATTTGTTGACAACAATAGTTGACAATCATGTGTTGTCAAAATCCTAACATGTGACGTAGAAAACAGTTTTTCAAAAATGGATGGATGTGATGATACCAAATAGGATATTGTCAACCAATGTTATCAACAAATATTGTACATGTAGCATGATTCTTCTTTGAATGGCATAGGCATTTTCACAAGTGGGTGTCAAGATTTCAGTACAATTTGTGGTACTTGATAGTTTCTCTTTTACAAAGACGTTTATTTTGCATCATGAAATTTTTTATGATGTCTGTTTGATTGGATAATCGCGGATCTAGGCTGGCACTTATCTTGTGGTCCCTTTGCATGGCAAACCATACTAGTTGCTAGATATATTAGACAATTTTTGGTCCGTACGAACTTGTTCTGAGTTCCTCGAGATGTTTCTAGCCTCAAGTTTAAATACTTTTTCTTTAATTTTCTTTTTCATTTAAAATCGTGAAACTCAAGTTTAGTGAGAAGTTTTATACACAACCGAAAAAGCAAAGATTAAAATTTTCACACGTGGCTAATTTAATAACATTAGAAGCTTCTAAACCTTCATCTAAGATAAATATCAAGCTGAAATGAAGATGTGCAAATCAGATTTATTAGTTATTTAATAGTCTCACCTAACCCCAAATATTTGCTTTTAGAAGGTCATGAAAAGTGCCATGGCTGACCTTATCTACAAACATATAATAATTATAATGAATTTGGAAAATAGTCCTTGAAAAATTGAATTAATAACTCAAAACAATAATAATTAAGCTCTTGTTAAATGTAGGCTTTCCTTTCGTGCTAGATTTTTAATAGATTTGATAGAATTAGATTTCATTTTACCCGTCTGAAGGACTCGATAATAAAATAAAGCTTAATATGAAATGTTCAATGAAAAAAAGATCATTGACGATACATTCCTCCCGATTTTATAGTTTAGATAATTTCTCAAAATACATGTGAATAGCAGTTGATTCAGAGCAACTCACTTTTAAGCATATTGGTAGCCTAAGGTCCCAAATTTTATGAAATTTCATTCCAAATTATTAAAAAAAGAAAAAGAAAAAAGAAAAACGTAACCATTCCAAATTATTTTCCGTTGTGATTTGTGGTGGACGAGAAAGGACTTGGACCTAGGTCCATACAAAACAGTTGGCTTCCTAGTTGGCCCAGATTTAAATGAAGCCCATTATGATTGAATTGGACACAATCTGGATACCCAACTAAAATGTTACTTTTTGGCTTGTGCAACTAGATCCCATTGTAAGTCTCAGTTTGAGCCACATTAAAATTTTCATTATCATTCTTCTACTCATTTTCAATCACATATTTTTCAATAAAATAATATTTTTCATTACATCAATAACTTTTCTTTTTTTGTCAACCACACATTCTTCATCAATCTACTATTTCAAAATACATTCTTCCAAAATAATGTGGCTCAAATATATCCTAAATAGTGAATATCCCAACTTCTTTTTTGAGTTACCAAAAGAGAAAAATTAGTATTACAAAATTTTTTGTTCGACCTCGATACAAAAAAGAACTGTGTCCGTGTCAATATGTACCACTTCAATAGGTTTAACATCTGTTACGTCCCTAATTCGAGGCCCCACAAAAGGTGTCACGTGGCTCCACCATCTTGCCACGTGGAGAGACCCCCCTCCCCCGTGTTAAGCAGACCTACAAGGCATGACGTGGCAATAAATTCCTAANCCCTAATTCGAGGCCCCACAAAAGGTGTCACGTGGCTCCACCATCTTGCCACGTGGAGAGACCCCCCTCCCCCGTGTTAAGCAGACCTACAAGGCATGACGTGGCAATAAATTCCTAAGGGTGACGTAAAAATGGCGTGCTGAAGATCTTCGTTATGTCGCCGAGGTACTTGAAGGAGAAAACCATCCGCCGAAGCACAAGTGTTACGCTGACGAGGAAGTGTATAAGCGCCAAGACTATTCCCTTTATGGGGTCACCTCCTATGACAAATCTGAGGCTCTCATGATTCATCTAACACCTAAGATGCCAAGGTTGTCCATCACATTAGATTTGGATATCTTTTAGAAGTGACTAATGTAACGCTTATAATAAAGATTGACAATCTGTTAAATCTATTATACAGGGCGGCGGAACTCTTGTCAATACATTTATTGTATGAGTAGACGGTGATGTAAAGTCTTAGTAAAGTAGATGAGGCCACGTGGTTCAGATCCAACGGTCACCACGTCAACCAGTTTTGTATAAGTAGTTCATCTTTGTAATTGAAGGGGAGGTTGGATGATTGATAACAAAATTAACATTCATACATGAAAAACAGTATACTTGAACCTTTGAAAGGAAAGATATGAATATTTCATTTATCCTTCCACATATTCCTATTTTCCATTACGTGAACTAGTTTGGTTTTCCTCCGGCAATCGTTGTTAGTGCGGTTGCTTTTGCTCAATCCACCGGAGCTCGAACATTTTTCGTCTCTCACCGCAAAGTACCTCCCGCGTCCATTTCCTGCTTATTACCGCCATTATTCCGGTAAGAACGCGTCGAAATCGTATTTGCCTTGGCGTGAGTGGGCCCGACATCTGTTGGCTAATTTTTGGGTATCAACAGATTGGCGCCGTCTGTGGGACGCTTAACAGTTAAACCAACAAAAACACGTAAAGGAAGCACTGACGGATCTAAGAGCACTCTGAGAGTGGAGAAAACTAATAGAGCCGAACGCATTGAAAAGGAAATGAGTTCGAACGATGAAAATAAGCCTAGAAGGACAAGGGAATACCCTGAACAAAGGGAACCCTCTCAGGCCATTCCGGCCTCACGCCCACGCCTCCCAACACGAAGGCGGGCGGATCGAGAGGCGGGGAAAGAGTTGCAGCCATTACCATGGAGATGGCCACAATGGCAGCCAACATGAGAAATATAACTCAGCAAAATTTGGCCATGCAAGAAATGTTGCTGAACATGCAAGGGCATAGAGGATTTCACGTCCTCCTAAATGTAGTCCCAGGTAACGAATTCCCAGATCCTCAAGACTATAGAGGAAGTTCAAAGTCAGGTGGCAAGGCATTCTCATGGCAGAGCCGGAACCTCGCAAATAAGAGAGGTAGAAATGGGCACCTCAATTAATCATGCTTCAGAGAGACCTTACGAAATGCCATTCAACTTCCCTCCAAATTACAAGCCAGATAATGGACCGCAAAGGTCGGTTAGCATGTTCGACGGGATCGGCCCGAAAATGCCTAGAAATAGGCAAAACTATCCATTCGAGATGCCTAGAAATAGGCAAACATATCATGTTCCTCCGAAGCCTAGAAATAGGCAGCAGGAGCCACATCAACGCGAGGAACAGCAACCTGACCTTCAGGAGGAACCCCAGGTCTTTCCCTCTAAAAACGGACGTGAACGAAGGGCTCAGGCGAGGAACGAAGCGCTCACGTCCCAATTACCTCCCCGAGCCCCTCAGGAAGAGGAAGGGGACTCGAACGAGCCCCAGAGATCTTGTGACCTTGATGATGATGATGATCATTCGCCTTTCTCCGAGGCCATAAAGAATGCACATGTACTAAACCATTTTACTCTCCCTAAAATCCCTAAATATGATGGAAGGGGAGACCCAGCTAAACACATCAACAATTTCAAAACTCATATGAACTTAAAGAGAGCCACATCGGCCATGAAATGCAGGGCCTTTCACTTAACTTTGAGTGGAGGGGCAGAAATATGGTACTCAAGGTTACCAGAAGAAAGCATCTGCAGTTGGCCCGACCTCAAGAAGACGTTCTTAAAGCGCTTCGCCACAAGTAAGGAATGAGAAAGGCCTATTTAGCGACTGCAAGATATGCGATAACAACAAAATGAATCACAAAAAAACTTTCTGTCCCACTTTATCGATGAGATGACTTATTGTGTGCAAATCACGGACAGAGAGGCACTAACTGCCTTATGAGGAGGCCTGGATATGAATTCCCTCTTTTGGAGGGATGTGCAAAATAAAGACCCAGATACTTATGACGCTCTCCTGGAAATGATAAGGCTTGAGATCCTCAATGAAGTATTAAGAAATCATAGAAACAGAGCCAGTCAGGGTCTTCCGCCTCTGCAAATGCAAAGAGGAAGAGGTCCTACGTCTCATTTAATGAACCATCCAGCACCATTGAATCATGGGCAAGAATTAGCTGCAGCAACTTTCAACTCCGTACCAACATTGGCGTACCAGGAGGTCCACCCCTACATTAGGACACACCATAATTATCCCAGACACCCTCCTAGGGGACGAGGTAGAGGTCGGGGTGTCGAACCTAGAAATAGGAACGAAGCACCTAACTATTGCGTGTATCATCAATCTCATGGTCATCGAATAGGGAAATGCTGGGATTCCACAAGGCACCCCGAAGTTCAAGATTAAGGGAGACGTCTTCAAAGGAATGCTCCATACAGGCCAAATCAGCAATCCAGGGTTAGCGAAAAACTTCGATCCAACCGCAGTCATCTTTCAAAAGAAATAGAAAATGGCACCGAACGGCCTAGAGAGGGCCAAAGGCAGAATTCGAAGAAGCCAGTAGGAAAGCTTCAATTGCAGGAGGAAGAAAATCCAAGGAAAGTAAGTTATTTGATAAGAAAATTGAGTGTCTTGATCTCGCCAAACTTGCTGAGCTCTTCAAATATATCCTCATAAAAATCCTCAAAATGCTCTTGGATCTTCTTGGGGTCTATAGACTATAGGCTGACCCGGCGATCGACGCCAAGGGTTATCATGTTCAGTTGTGGCACACATTGGTGAGAATGAGTGTGGTGAGAATGTGGTGCGATTTCGGAGGTGGGAGCAGCGGTCGCCATGGCTGCAGGCGCCAATCTTGAAGTAAAATGGGCAGTTAACCCGATCCTTCTCCGTTCCGAAAATAGGGGCCAAACATCCACCATTGTTGCTTATTAATTGAATTGAGTACTCATTATTACTCAGCTAGGGTTTTATGGGTTGATGGATGAAATGGAGAAAAGGCCGTATAGAAATTAGAGACAAATTAGATAAATGAAAAAACCCAATTTTTCAATAGTCTAATTTTTCCAAGCTGTCAATTTTTAACGTCCTTAGTGGCCATGTAGATTTTTGTGCCTAGTTGGCTGGATGAAATTGATATGAGTCTTGGATGAATAACTTTGTTTGTTTAAATGTGAGTGAGTAATGAGTAACATTTTAATTGTTGGGTGAGCAGTTGGTAACCGAAGGTAAATGTTAATCATTTAATTAACTCGTATCTTTAAATTTGGTTTTTTGATTTAAGAATTTCCTTTCTTTCATGGTAAATGAACATCAAGACGGGCATTGCATGCTCCAAATGTATGCAAAATATACATATTATTTTTCTAATACATTTTTTCACTTATAACTACCTTTATGATTTCACCGTCTGTTGATTACTTGATTCATATCTGGTATGTTTTCACCTGCCTTTCTCCATTTCTTGAGGTTCGATTCCTTGAGTGTTTAGAAGGGTACATAAAGATCAGATTTTGTTATAAAATCTTGGAATTTCTTGGATAAATTGAAAAATGAGGGACTTCCCATCGTGTTTTGGTGAAAATGGAGTTTAGGTTGCTGATGCTTCTTGTTCAAGTGTAGGTGTTAGTATAGCTTCTCAGAATTTGGTTACTTGCACATATAGGTGTAGATTGCTTGGTAAATCTTGTTTGATGAACTTTGTTTGGAACAAGAATTTGTTGGGCCAATGCCTTAGTGTTGAAATAGATGATCTATCTAATCGGTTAATCTGTAAACTTGATGTAAAACCCTCTTTGTTCTCAAAATGGAAAGGATCAAACTGTTTAGACGTTATTTCAAGTAAAATCGAAGTAGTTTGGGATCTTTCTTTGGCAAAATTTGGATCTGGGCCGGATCCGTTGGAGGGATATTTTGTCACAGTTGTTTGTAAAGGGGAAATAAATGGTCGTGTTAATTGGGGATCTGAGAAAAGAAGCATTTAAGAAAACTGGTGCAGCCTCTTCAATTTCCAGTTCTATATTCCTTTCCAAAAGGGAACATATTTTTGGAAAGAGGGTTTATTGTACTAAGGCACAATTTTGCGATAATGGCCCTATTCATGATGTCAACGTCGAGTGTGATTCGAATGGCATAAATGATATGTGCCTTGTGGTTCGTATTGATACGAAACAAGTGATGCAAGTGAAGCACTTACAATGGAAATTCCGTGGTAACTATACCATTTTAGCCCTGTAGAAATCTTTTGGGATGCGCACAATTGGTTATTCTGTCCGAGTCTACACAATGCAGTTTTCATGTTTCAAAATTGTTTGTGTGCCGAGAAGATGTGGACGAGCCAAACAGCATCTGATCCCACTGTATTCTCTTGGAATGGCTCGAAGAGTCTCCAGGATTCTAAATTACCAGGTCTTGGTTTTTCGTTGTTTTTGTATGCATGGAAGACTGAATAGAATCGTGTTGTTTCTTGATCCCTATCAGTATTTTGAATAAGATATATTTTTTTGAAGGATTTGATTGAGTTAGTTCTAACAATTCAATGTTTTTTTCTTATTCGAATGGCATCTTGACCTTGGATGTTGTTAATGAAATTGAGAAAACTCCAATTGATTTAATTGTTCAACTGGGAATGTATCTTGTGTCGGAGAGTTGTGCTGATTTGACATAATTTTGATCGGGATCCCCATTTTCCTTATAGATGTTTTTCTCTATAAGAACATTGTAATCATAAATTAACTTGCTCAAAATGATGGTGAATGAGAAAATGGCATTCAAAGTGTACTCATTATTGGAAAGAAAGCAATAGAACCTTGTCCCATCTAGGAAAAATAATATGGCAATTACTTGTTTAAATATGACTAAGTCCTTGTTTCACGGGGTGCCTTT
>CAIGRP010122943.1:0-27564 GCA_903798385.1 Fraxinus cuspidata | reverse complement strand
ATGTTTGGTATACATTAAAATTCAACAATACATTCTTCAATAAAATAATATTTTTCATCACATCAATAATTTTTCCTTCTTTTTCAACCACACATTCTCCATCAATTTACTATTTTAAAATACATTTTTCCAAAATAATGTGACTCAAATACACCCATAATATATTTGCTTGGCCAATCTTGCTAGATGTGTTTCCTGACCTATTTGGCAAGATTTCATGCCATCTTTTAATTCCATAAATTGTGAAAGTGCTTGTCGTGTCAACATTCTGTAAAGAAAAGTGTAAATAAAATTGTACAAATATCAATGTCCTAATTTTAATAAGAAATTACGCTCTTTTGTTGACATACATTCGCGTGGAAGTAAGAGCCACGTGAATAAAAAATGGCAAAAAAAAAATCCTCTCCCCCCACCCTCCCATTGTGAGGGGTCTCTCACGAAAGTATAGCAGGAATGTTTTTTCAAGTTAATGAAATATTACAAAAATAAGAAAATACTTCACTTGACTCTGTCCAATATTGTAAAATCAAATAAAAATTCTTAAATGCTATCTTTTAGTTTTAGTTGACAAGACATGTTCGATGAATAAAAACTAAAACAATCAACTGAACTAATATAATATTAGTTGTTATTTGGTAGCTAAAAAATAAATTTCACATTTATTTAAGTTAGGATAATTCTGCAACATATAAAATTATTAAGATTCATATATAATTTTATTGGTATTTATGAAATCGTCACAAAAGATAAGAATCGTTAATTATAACTAATAAAAATATATATTTTCTTGAAAAAATAAAATTAAAACAATTACTAAACGATGTAGAGAGAATGTTAATTTTTGGAGGAATATATACTAGGTTTAAACGGGGACCATTTTTTTTTTTTTATGTTTTTGTGTAATTTTTTTTTTTTTTAGTCCGATCTGAAATTTGGTTCTGGATTCACCCCTGACGGGGACAGAGGTCATCCGGCCATGTCCTATTTTAGCGGGGATGTGGAAGAATGGGGTTCTCACCTGAAACCCTTCCCTTGTCATTTCTACCGATTTAGCCAATTTTTAACGGTTTTTCAAATCAATCATGGTTTTTGAAAAACTTAAAACATAAATTAGAATGGTTTGAGATTTTCTCAAACATAAACCTAAAATACGCCTGATTTTAAACTACGATTTCACTGGGCGTTTTTCATGTTCCGTCATTAGTTTATCGAAAATATCAAAGAAATCACCGCTTTTTAGACATTGAATATCGTTGGTAATGTGAAACTTTTGGGTTAAATGTTTGCGGCATGAAGACTATAGATGAATATGGTTCCAACTCTATATAATATGCATATCGAAGTTTTTAAAAGATGGTTTCAATTTTGGAACGGATTTATCTTACATGTTGGGAAGCATTAATTTGGTTACGTCATGCTCAGAAGGTGCATTAAATTGGTGGGGTTGGGTACTACGTGCATAAACAGTTGTACATACTACAATGAACACCAGGTTTGACTCATCCCTCACCGGCATTATCGTCTGTCCCAGTACTTTCACAATTATTTGTCCTGTCACTATCCATGGGCCCCATACCGGCCTGGATCTTTACTATTTTACCCACGACATAATCCGATCCGAATCTGGTTTCTTCAAGCTTTCACACAAATTATGTCATGTTGTGGTTTTTCGTTAAATTTTAATTCATTTTTCTCTTTTTTTTTTCAATTAAATAATATTATATCTAATTCAATAAATTTTCTTACTTTTTAAATACATATTTTTCAAAAAATGCTATTCCGAAATTAATTTTTTTAAAATAATGAAACTCAAACAGGCTATAATAGAAAATGCTTACCACAATGAACAAATAAAAAACCCTGTTCACAAAAAAGGAAATATGGAGAATTTCATCATAAGCACAGGGATTTTTTCAAAGAATTGCAGACTTTTTTTTCATCTTTCAATCAATATGTGCCATGTGAAACCTTGTAAAGTTTATGTGAAAATTCCCTTTTACAGGTAGTATACTCAAAAATTATTAACTCAATGTTTGGTTGTGGTTAAAAATTAAACTTTTACTTAATAAAAATTAATTATATAATGTGACTGATTTTAACCAAAAATGGGCCTAGAATTTAAGTTCTTGGGCGAGAGTGATTTTTGAGATGCAATTTTTATAAGAGTAATTTTTTTGAAAACTATGATGTTCAGAAGTTATGGAAATTCTTTTTAAAAAATGTGGACAAGTATCTTAAAATAAAATCAATTTCAAAGTGGCACTTATAAAATAAATTTAATGGATATTGATATTGATATACATTATACAGTGTACAAACAATGAAACGTCATAAGGTCATGGCCAAGCATAATTCTCATTTTTTACCCTACAGACATTGCCAACATAGTCAAAAGAATTGTATTGATTACGACAAAAATATGACCAATTTCAATGGCAGCAGACGAATTTATAACTTCATACTTCAAACATTACGCAGATTCCCTCTTTCAAGTTATAGTAAACCTAAAACTTAAAATGAGCCAAAATTATGTAATGAATTCCTTGCTTTATAAAAAAAAACCGTCATATCAAAGAAGGCTTCCTATCCGAGGGATCGTCCCAAGTATCTCTAGTCGAGTTCACCCCGCTAAATGTAGTAGTCGACATATCAAGTCCACCGCCAATCGATGTTAGGAAGGCTGAATACCCAGCAGGGGCGGCTTCACCGCTGCCCATTCCTAGACCAAGAAAATCAAGAGTAGTCGGATTGTTGTCGAAGAGCGGTGACTGCCCCAACATCAAGTCATTCAATCCAGGAGTACCACTAGAGGGGAGCCCGAGACCAAGCCCCGATGCCAATGAATTGTTTTCAAGCTTCACTTGATTGTTCCAAAGCGATGGGCGCCCGGTGGAACTAGAAGCCGTGGTCAGTGCGTTATCTAGAGGATCATATGAAGATGACATTGCCAATCCGAGGCCTCGAAGAAACGAGGATTTGGATGATGTTGCACCTATCTCGGCAGCTTTCTGAAGCAATGCAGTTGCTGATAATGCTGGTTGTGGATTTGATGCATAATGCCTTTGGTGATCATGTGATGTTGGGGGGAATAAAGACGATGCACCATTCGAGAGATATAAAGAAGGCGAAAGGGAGAGCGACATAGGATCAATGGGGTTGCTAGCACGATCCGAACCCGCCATAGCACACGGTAAGTTGGAGTATGATGATGGCGTCGAAGAATGAGAAAGTTCAGCAGATGTCGACCCAGCAAATATCCCTGCACATACGCCACCAGTGGCAGCGGCATTACCTCTAGAAGAAGCGGAGCCGCTGGCCACTGCGTTGGTGGTGGTGGTGGTGGCGGCGGCTGTGGTGTTGATGATTGAAGTCGATAAAGCTGCCGATCCTGGCTGTGTTTGTAAGTTGGCAGTTTGATTTTCTGGCAATTCTGCTGGTACCAAGAAAATTTCACATAAAGAAATGAAAAAAATACCAGAAAAATCAAGAAAAGGAGCTTTCAAAAAGAAACTCGAACTTAAAAGAGACCTTTCAAGTAAAAGCAGATTCAATAATCAATGTATCTCGTGTAAATCTCTCTTCGATCTTTGAGCTATGTTGACAATACACAGTCAAATGCATAATTCATACATGATACACCCCACCCCACCCCACCCCACCCACGTAAAACAAGAACGCGTACAATAACGCCAATGTATCGTGTATCAAATGAACAACCACGTTTTTTTTCAACTTTAATCCAAGAATAAACAAATGTTAAAGAACCCTTCAAATCAAAACAGTCCCATAATAGCAGTTTAGCATTTTCATGACAACCTCGTTTCGGCATGAACAAGATAAATAAATCATAGATAATACTCTTTAACCACTTTTAAGTGAGTTAGAGCAGAGATTTACCTGGACTTTGAATGGATAGAACAGGAGATAATACATCAGCAGATGGTGTAAGAGGCGGAGGCGGCGGACTAGATTCCGCCAGCTCCACCGCCGTCGCTGGAACATTTTCTTCCGAGTTTGTAATCACCATAGGTTGAGAGCGTGCACGCTCCTGTGCCAGTGCATCGCAAAAAGCTCTATGCGTAATAAAACTATCCCTCCTATTCATTCAAACACTTAGAAATTAATAGCAAACACAAATTAATGCTCTATATATCATGTTCAACAAATTTTACCTGGAAAATAATGTACCACAATCACAGCGGTACTCTCTGGTGCCACAGGTTTTCATATGGGCTTTCAAATCCGACTGAACTGCGTACTTTTTCGTACAGCGTTCACATTTATATTTCTTTTCGCCGTGCTTCCGGCAGAAATGCTTCTTTATTCCGGTGAGATCACCGAGGGCTCTTGAAGGATCATGGTGAACGCAGGTGGGTTCTGGGCATACATAAACACGCTTTATCACTTCTTTGCTTGTTCTTTGCCGGAGTTTCCATGGCAAGTTGTGGCCTCTTCTGTGGAGTTGTAAATTCTGGTCCCTTTGAAATCCTTTGTTGCAGATCTCACAAACAAATCTGTTTGTTGCCAACAAAGTTTTTGGTGATAAAGCTATTACTTCGGCATCTGGATCTGAAAGACACCAAGCAAAAAATAACACAATTTTTTTCATATATTCTTCAACTTTTTCATTTTTGTATTGATAAAATTCTTATTTTTACCAGGCATTCCAGGAAGATTCCTTCGTTTCTTTATGGGCACTTCTGTTACTGGTTCATCAGCTGCTATTTGATGTTCAGAAGTAGAAACTGTGGCTTCTGCAGATTCCGGTGACAGTCCGGTTGGCGATGAACTGCTTATTTCCACCATGATTTCTTGCTCAAAACTCTAGCTTTCTTTCAATTAAATCCAAAACTTCAACTGAGCTTAAGTACAACTATATATTATATATCATGACTCAGTAGTAACTAGCAACTTCTACTAACAGGGGTACAAAAAAAAAAGGGCAAGAAAATTGTGTCCACGAGTAGAGAGCAAATTGAACACATTGATTGCTGTTTTCTCCTCAAAAATAATAAATTTGCAAGAAAAGTAAACTAATAAAAATCCCTTGAAAGTAAAACAAAAGGCTTTCCTTGAATCAAGCAAAATGGAAACGCCGTGTCAACGCAGTAGCAGCCCCCCAAGTTCAAAAACAACGGCGCTTTCTTTTGAATATTTTTCTCCGGAGAGAGAGAAACAACAAAAAGGGAGATTTGAACTGATGAGTTACAATAATTAATATATAGCTTGTTTGATTTTATTATTTTTAAAATATATTTTTTTCTATTTTCTTTTTATCATATATTTTTTAATAAAATAATATTACGAGTAAATTCAAAATTTTTCCTTATTCTTTAACTACACGTTCACCACCGATCATTCTTTGCCTGGGATTCAATCAAACAAGGCCATAAATCACTGATTAAAGAAGCGGCGGATGTTAACCGTGGTTAAGTTTAATAGTTTCGGCTCCTTCGGTTCAAAGATTCCTCTGGTTTGAATCCGACCGTCAACGTGGCTCGTCTCCTTTCTTATGGACAATTGTCGGAGGAACCCCAACTGTGCTGCGTGTTGTTTTGTCGTTTACTGAGAGCTCTTTGGAACTTGAACCTTCAACTTTTATACTGAGAATTATATTATGCGAAAGAATCAATAATAATTGTTGTCAATACACGTATTGTCATGTTTGGTTAATTTGAAAAATAATTTTTAAAATTGATGGTTTAGATTTTGCCTACTACTGGTAGTGACACTTTGAGCTGTCAAAATCGAAATTACTAATTTGAATAAAGTCATTTTTGAATCGTATTAAAATTTTCATTATCATTATTTTATTAATTTTCAACTATATATTTTTTAATAAAATATATTTTTATCTCATCATTAACTTTTTTTTTCAGCCACTCATTCTCCATTAAGCTACTATTCTAAAATATATTCTTCTAAAATAACGTGGCTCAAACACACCCTAATTGTTGTTAAAATTAATAATAAAAAAATGTGTCGTGTCAAGAAATGTAAATAAAAGATCGATCATGGTGTGAGTGAAGCAAAATTGTAAATGAAAATTGCAGTTAGAATCACAAATCTTTCAATTGGTTCTAGATTATGGGTAAGTATTTTATTTTTATTCTTGCAATGTCAAATAGTCATTTTGATTACAGCTAGAGGACAAATGGAAGCCCATTTGACTATTAATCAACTAAAAAAAATCAATTTGACCATATTTTGACAAAATTTAAAAAGATAAAATTATAATTTTACATTTTCTCAATAAAATAATCACAAAATAAATAAATAAATAAATAAAAAGATTTTAACCTTTTCATATTATTTTATTAAGAATATGTAGAATTACATTTTTCCCTTTTATATTTGATCGAAATGTGATCAAATTAATTTTTTTTATGTTGACTAACGGTCAAATGGAGGGATTTCATCCATTTATCCTTCAATCACAACTAAAATGAAAGGTTCGAGATTATGGTTGCAAAAATAAAAGGCATATAGTCTAAAAACTAATTGAAATGTTTGGGATTCCAACTACAATTTTTCCTTATATTATTTCTAAGCTCGCACTTAATTTGGATAAAAATTAAATTTTCATTGAATTTTGAGAAAAAGATAAGATAATGAAACATAAAAATTGCAAGTCCCGTGATTGATTGTCGACTTAACTTATATTTTTATCATTTAAGTTGTACCAAACTGTGGCTTTGTCTATTAGGTAGAGGTGTTTACATAATTCTGGAAGAAAATAATGTCTATTTTGGTAATGTCGTAAGTTGGTGAAGGGTAATTATATTCAAACTCCAATTTTTATTTTTTATATCACATTTTAATTATACTTAAAGTTTCAATCTTTGTGTTCTTAACATTTTTTTATGACATTCTTATTCTCAACTTTTCATTAATTAACCTTAGCATTGTATTTGAAAACAGTTTCTATCCTAAAGTGCGTTGAAATGATGCAAAACTAATTACTTCACGTCCTATTAAAACAAATAAATACAAAATTTAAAAATATTTCCCCTCATTTCAAAGTATTGAAACGGAATATTTTGATAGAAATTATCATAGAAAATGAGATGTGCTAATTAATAGAGTGTTAAAGATAAAAATACGATGGAAAAAAGTTAGGAATATAAACAATAAAAATTATGGTGCTAATATAACCACTATTAAACGAAATTAACTTCAATGAGGGATATTCACGGACGGGGCCTAATATCAGCACTGGTGTGCATTTTGTATGTGAGAATTTTATATTTAAATTTAATCAAATTAGAATTTGCAAAAATAGATATATTTTTGGTTGATATCAACATGTAACATTTATAATAGTCTAGTAAAATAGAAAACAGAAAAAAGTTAAAATAAAAAGTTGGACCTTGTCCCCCACCTCAGCCCGTGGCCATTTACGGCTCTACCTCCACCACCATGGGCGGACCCACACGGGGTCATGTGGGGTCAAATGACCCCACAATTTTTTTCACTTTTTTTTTCCTTCAAAAATTCTGTAGTTGCCTTTTTTTTTTTTTTTTTTTCAAGTGTAGATTTCTTGTTTACGTTCAAAGAGTATCCATTTTGTTAGTTTATCTGATTATTCGTTTGTTAGTGAAATAAATTATTCAGTTTTGGTTTTAGAAGTTCCTCAAATATGAATTTAGTTGTGAAGAAATCGAGAGAAAAGGGTTTCAAACATAAAAAAAACTTTACAGTTTCTAAATTCTTTTTGGACATTTTGGAGAAGCAAAAACCACGAGCAATGATGGGATATTCAGGTCTAAGATCAGTTTACGTGTTGGATCCTCGTAGCTTTTAGAGGTCTAATGTTCGATTTTGCTCGCCATATTTGGCACTTGATTGAAATTATTAAGTTGAGTTTTTTTTTTCTGTACTATATTTTCGTTTTGTATGATTTTGAGGGTTGAATGTGATTGGAAAGATGAGGGTGACGTTGAAATTAATATCTTAGATGGAGGAGTTTTTGAGTTCAGGATATGAGCAATTTCGAAGTTTAACGAATTTTGGCCTCTTAAGCATGATTGGATTCTTCTCTGGCTGACGATGTGTTAAAAAATGGATGTTTTGATTAACGAATAATTGCTCATAAATTTCAATTTCAGTTTCTCGCAAAACTCATCGTTGACTTCTTGCAAAGTATGAAAGTGCTTAGATAATAATTGTAGTAATGTATTGGCTTATTTTCATTAGTATTATATTGTTTTTTTAAAAAAAGTTGCAATTTAACATTTAACCCCCCACATTACAAAAAGTTTGACTCTACTCATGTCCACCACTTGCACCTATAGATTTGTACATAATTCATCAAATATTTTCCTATTATTTTCGAGAAAATTCATCTTTTTCTAAAATTTAACAGTAAATACGTCTTATGAATAAGAGAAATGATATGCATAATGTTTTTGAAGTACTAATTTTTTTTTTTTTTTTTTTGAAAATAGTTTATGTAATTAACTTGTTAACGAAAAAATAAAATTGTTAAAAAGAATATATATGATTAAAACTTTTTATTAAATTATGTGTGTAATGTGAAAATATTGAATAAACTGAAATATAATGTTCTGATTACAATAACATTTTTCTGTACACAATATTTTTGCCATCGTCCCACATATTATTATTATTATTTTAGTTTACATAATCTACAAATATGTAAACCATATAAAAATATTTGCATCTATACCAAATATTGAAACGTGTAATATTTCAAGTAGAGACACGAAAAAATGCACCGGTGGAGAATATAGATCCAGTCATGGATGGAGAATCAACTTGTATCAAAAAACAAAATTCATTGAAAAAGATTATTTAATATATGCAAACACTAATTCTCACATAATTGAAAAAAACTAACTTGGAAAAGAGTTTTGTCATGATATGTACGTAAATATAAAATTTGGAGAACAATGATAATTTTGAGGAATAGTAATTCTTTCAAATACAAAAGAAAATTGATTTTTCTTCATAAGTAGATTAGAAGAAAATAAAATTAAATTAAAGAGTACATAATTTGCTAAATGAAAATTTGGAATCCACTCAAAAGATAGAAAGGAAGAATCAAGCCCTTGTTTTTCCATATCCAAGTTTCAATTATTGTTTTAATATTATATACACAATGTTAACATTTGAAGCATTTCTATTCTACATAATGGGCATAAATTTCAAAATATGTTACAGATGAATATAAATAATATAAACCAATAATGTTCTTTATCAAGTTTATGTTGACGGTTTAGAATTTCAATAGTCATTGAATCATTTTTCAATTAATTAATTACTAATTATTCAACCTCGAAAACTATATCATTAAATATTTATTTAAGAACAATGAATGTGACTTTTTTACATGTTGCTTCCATTTCTTTGAAAATTTCCCCTATGGCTATATGATTTTCATTTTCTTAAAGCAAAAATTCACAACCTTTTTCTTATTTCAACAACGGTAAATTAAGAAGTTATGTTGAATAATGAATACAAAATAGTATTACATATAATCGTTTNGAATAATGAATACAAAATAGTATTACATATAATCGTTTTCTGAAAAACAAATATATTTAAATAGAAGTACTTATATTACTTAATATTATATTATAAAATATCATAAATTATACATGAATCATATTTCATTTGAAGATCAACTGGTTGAAAAATTAGAACCATGTTTAATACTGTAATTTGCAAAATTTACTTCATGCATGAAAAATTAAGAAAATTAAATAAGGACATAGTTAAAAAAAAAAACAAAAACTTTAAGGACAAGATTGTAAACCAAATATGTAAATATAAAATTAGTATTCAAAAGTTTCTCCTCAACTCTTTCTTTTTAAATATTGTAGATATGTGGAAAGTTCTCACAATGTTTGTGTACATACAAGGTGTTTATAAACATCTTTGTTATGCATTTGTATATTTTCTTGTTGGTGGAAGGTCGTTTTTCGTGTCTGGTCTTAGTGGTTGATCATTGCATTTAATTTATTTTTGAAGGTTGTTCATTGTGTCTGGAATGATAGATTTTAGTGGTTGTTCGTAGTAAAATATTAGATATCTGCCATTGTCGATGATGAGTTGGGTATGGATCCTCGTCGCGAACTGAGACAGAGGTGGGTAGGGAATGTGATAATTTTTTTAAAGTCGAGAATAACAAATAGTTGTTTTTTCTTTTTATTCAAGTTCTATGATCTGAATAATGTTAGATTTTTTTTTTGTTCGATCTTATATATTATATATTTTAAGTATTACTTTTTTAAAATTTAAAATCTTTGTTTATAATCGAACTTTTCAATCGCGCGACTTTAGTCAACAAACCTTTTTTCTTTTTTTTTGGCGCAGGTGGTTTTTGAACTTAAAATTTTTCAAGTCAAGTCACTCTTCATGGATTTATTAATAAACTTAATAGTTTTATTGAAGTATCTGACATCTTACCTATATAGTTCTTGTTTGAGCCCCATTTCACGGGAAAATAATTTTTCAAATAGTATTTTTTTTTTGAGAAAGTGTGATTAAAAAATGAAAATTTTTTTAATTTACGTGTAAATTATTTTATTGGAGAATAAGTTGTGGTTGAAAATAAATTTTGAAAAAATAATTTTTTGATAAAATGGGATTCAAATAAGGAGATAACTGGAAGCTACTACTAGAGAGTAGTTAAGAGCAGAAAGCGAGACCTCTTTTTAACACGAAAAGGCCAAACCAAAAGCATGTTTAGAAGAGTAAATTAATTTTGAAACTATTGATTTGGATTTGTTCATGCATCTATGCAAATTATGGTGCCTTCATCATTATTAGGATAATCCATTTTAACCAAAATGCAATAAAGAAGAAAACCGTTGCGACATGTTCCGCAAGTGGACACACACTATCAAACAACATAAATAGAAAAAAAGAGTTAGAATATTGTCAATTATACAGTTATCTTTCTTTTTTCTTTAATTTTATCCAGTAATTAATATTGATTTCATTTTTTGCACGAGCAGGTGGCCACAGAATCTCGACCATCCCCCTCCATGCAAGTATCACCTGCATAATGAAACATACCGTTAGGAGACAAATGTTGTCGGTCGAGAAAAGTGTCCAACAACCATTTGCACTTCGATGATCAAGTCAACTATCGATTTTTGCACTAACAGGTGGCCAACAGAATCTCGACCATCCCCCTCCACGCAAGTATCACTTGCATAATGGAACATACTGTTAGGAGACAAATGTCGTCGGTCGAGAAAAAGGTCCAACAACCATTTACACTTTAACGGTCAACTATCGAATGAGATATAATACGAGTGCAAGAGAGGAAGAATGGATTTGGCTAGAGTTATAATGATTCATACCTTGTTGTCGATGACCTTACCTATATATAGATCAAAGGAAATGGACCAAGTGGGTTTAGTGAAACAACAAAGTTGTTTGTACATATAGCTTTATAGATGATGATATTATAGTATTTTAACAGCTAGATTAACCGTGTTTTTTTTGTCAAGGATTGTGTGAGATCTTGCCACCTGTAATTTTTGTAAACCAGACGATGAACTAAGTGGTACATGTAGCATTTCTCTTAGTGAAATGGGCCCAAGTTCAAGTCTAATACGAGATTGTGGAGGCTGCTTAATTTAATAAGTCCAATCCAATCGAATAATTGATGCCAAATCGGTATATGTGAGATCCCTCCTCGTGTGTATGCTACGTAATTTATAAATATAATAGTGATGTTAAATCTTCGACCCAACAAATTAAAGCATTACCCCTTTCCACAAAGAAAAAGGTGTCCATTCACAACTTGCAAAGAGACACAGCTGTAAGGGGAAAAAAATGAGTAGAATTGAAATAAGTCAAACTCTTGTGAGCAATCATCACCATTTTGATTATCATTTTAACCTTTTTTCTGTGTTCTGATTCCAATAGGCAGCAAGTGTGTGTCTCTACATTGAATCCTTGTAGCAATCTTTTCTCCCCATCACCTTTCCAAGGCTTTATGATAGAAAGGGTAAATGGGCTACAACCCATATATTTGTTAGGATTAATTTAAATGATTGTAGGCATTGTGACTAGATTGTGGGACCATGTTGTACTATCCAACTCTTAGTCAATGGTTAAAGTTATTGATTTCAATTAATCTTGACAAAATAAGTGTTGGGAAGATGTAGGCCATTGATTTTTATTGATTTCAAAAATTATTTTTTTGAAATGATTGGCCTAGACACATAGTTTGTAAACTAAGTTTGTCTACATACTCTGTACACATAGCATGATTCAATTGATTTTTTAGGAAAGTTAAAAAGCTATTAAAAACTTAAGGTAGAAGTTAATAATTAATTATAATAACATATTTTTTGGATCTACTATAACTTTTATCAAGTTTTGAAAAACAACGCCTCAATTGTTTTGTAATTGTAATTGTGCTTGCAGTTGAAGAAAAATCGACGTGTTTAGTTCGATGTATTGAACATCATTAACGAAGAAATTTGAGTGAAATATTTACTAATTGTAAAGTCCAATATTATTAGTTGGTGCTGGACTTAAATATGCTAGATCAACGAGCTATTATGTACTCTTTGAAATTTTTTATTGAGACTAGCACTTAAAAGGAGAGAATAGATTTCAATTATACATTTTACATACAAAAGTATTTTATTATAATAGGAAATCAAATATTTCTATTGCCAAATCAAGAACAACGGGAACAGAAACATGTATTGAGCCGATCTCTTCTATTGTCAAGGTAATAGGTATGAACAGTCATCGATTTTGAGTATCTCTTTGTAAGTTTATTTAAATAATAATACCTTAAAGCATACTTTTTTTAAACTAGTTAACCCTACAAGAGAAAGAAATTAAAATAGTCAATTTTTAATTTTTTGTTTTCATTTTTTCTTGCATAGAGATAAACAAGCTCGAGCCTATCGGTTTAGACCATGGTCCAACAGGCGACAATGCGTGCTTTTTGACTTTTTATATGAACCTTAAAGTTTGTAGGTCCAAACCAAAATCTCAAAACAAATTCACATTTTTCTCTCCAATTTTCCACAATTGTTCATTGATATATACGTTCATTTTAGATTTAACCTTTTTATTTATTCAAAAATGATGTAATCGAGTAAATATACTGAAGTCATCTTCCCATTCCAACTAGATGAACAACTTGCAAAACACTTGAAATATCGACAGTGACACGCCATATTTCAACATAATATTTGTGCATCGCGTTGGCTTTGATAAGTTTGCATATATTTCTTTTCCCGACCATGCATCTTCTCATTCCCTTTGCTCAAATGTGTTCGAGATTTTTTGTTTCCTCGATTATGAGGAAAGAATATACACCCATCGAAGTGAACTACGTTTGAGCTAAACTTGTAGTATCATCATTGCACGACCCTTATACTTCGTGCTGCAACTATGTGCCTCCCAGGTTGCATATAGATTTCTTCAGTGCTGCATCGAAGTTCCTGCTATCTGTAATTTGTCGACCTATTTTTTCCAATGTATGTTGAATGATGTTAGTTCCGTAAACACAAGTCCAAGAATTCATTATCACATGAAACATCAATGATTGTACATGTTTGGTACGTGAAACTGAATATCACTGGATAGAAATGATTAAAATGAACTCGCAACATTCTACATTTTTGACCCGTTCCCTCCTCGACTAAATAGTTAGAAACAAAATGGAGAAAAAAGAATCAAAAGAAGCATAAGGGCGTGAACCTTTACAAGGAGACGATGAATCCTTCCCACTTTGCAGTAGCACATCCTGGTTGATGGATGCCAGTTGTGACAAATTCTGCAATAAAAAGTATTTTGATTACTCTCTATGAACAATTTACACAGCTTAAAAAAGAAAAAAAAAAAGAAATAGTAGGTCAAAAATCAAGTCGATTTCAGAATTCGAAACATGGTTCTAATATCCAATCACTGACAACGTTAGAGGAAGAAAAGTAATCTAACGTGAAAAGGTATTAACGTGACTAACCTTAAAAGAAAAGTTCATCAATGAAAGATCGAGAGGAGAAGAATCAAAATCAGCAAGATCACCACATTCATCTGCCAACTTCTGATTGAAATAACAAAAATGGATTTCACATTAGAACTAGTCAACTCGACCAAAGGTTCAGTGGCTGAGTAGAACGGACCGCTTTGACCTAATAACTATTTTTGAAAGGGTAAAATGGGCATTTTTCTGACTTTTTAATTAAGAGGAGAGCTAATTTGACAATATCACAAAAGAATGTCTGTTTTCATCCCACCCTTACGAAATCCTTTACAATTTTTTTCCTAAAAGTCAGCTACATGCTCACACAAAAGAAAGAAAATATGTATGTGAGGGTTGTCTCAAAAAATTATGCCAGGATTTATGATCAAGATTCTTGTATTCATACATGGAATCCTATGATATATGAGTACGGAATAAAAGTTCTCTAAAAGTTAAAAACTCTTGGACATGCCCATCTGAAATATCACGCCGAAGATACTTTTTTTAACTCTTTTGACTTGAACTGAAAGCTTGGATCCTCCCAGACTAAAATGAAATCCAGTTTTCCCCATTAATATAAATTAGAATCTTATCTCAACCTACTAAATACAGCTAGAAAGAGATAAATTCTACAGACAATATCTCATATTTGTTTATCTTAATATTGTGGCCTTCACAAAAAATCAATGCAGCTCAACATTTCAAGTCGACTTATACTTGAGGGTAATTCTTACTCCTACAAAATATGGGGGTAAAAAGTTCAATTGATAAACTAGAGCATTAACCTCAAGTCCAGAATTTGATTGCAAATCAGAACTGTCAGAAGCCGAACTCTCGTCATCTTGTATTCCAATGGAATTATAACGAGATACAAAGTAACTCGTGTCATCTGCACTATCAGGTTGTGGAACAAAGGCAGCCTATGGGAAACATTTAATTGGAAAGTCAATTACAAGGAAAAGTAAACACTGCACCAACGGTTCATGCAGTATGCTTGCAGAAAGAATAAGTGGATAATTCAAAGGCACACAAAAACTTAGAAATGTAATCAAGAGAGCTAGCGACATAATGAAAAGCCAATTACAAAACTAATCATCACTCAAAACACAGAGAAAGAGAGAGATGTATCTGAAAGTTTATTTGCAATATTGGAGAGAATACCAAAACATTTATTATATATATACACTAGTTGTTGAAGTAGGATATAAACTGAGTGCCTGCAGTTCACTTCCATGATTCAGTATCCTATTATTTTTTAAGATATGTTGACAAACTCATAAACATATATACACAAAATCATGGAATTCTTGCAAATATAGCATATGTTGGGCAAGTGTTTATGAACATATAGAAATGAGCAATGAATAAGTGGATAGTACTTGTGTCCCACAAAATATGTAGATAAAGTGGTTTGACTTTTATGTTTATAAACACTTGCTAACATACTAATAATTATTTCTGTTAACGAGATTACACGCCTAAATGTGTTTTTGAATCTTTACATTAGTTTAGGCTAGCGACATAATGAAAAGCCAATTACAAAACTAATCATCACTCAAAACACAGAGAGAGAGAGATGTATCTGAAAGTTTATTTGCAATATTGGAGAAAATACCAAAACATTTATTATATATATACACTAGTTGTTGAAGTAGGATATAAACTGAGTGCCTGCAGTTCACTTCCATGATTCAGTATCCTATTATTTTTTAAAGTTCACTTCCATGATTCAGTATCCTATTATTTTTTAAGATAAGTTGACAAACTCATAAACATATATACACAAAACATGGAATTCTTGCAAATATAGCATATGTTGGGCAAGTGTTTATGAACATATAGAAATGAGCAATGAATAAGTGGATAGTACTTGTGTCTCACAAAATATGTAGATAAAGTGGTTTGACTTTTATGTTTAAAAACACTTGCTAACATACTAATAATTATTTCTGGTTTTGTTTAATAAAAATCAGTAATAACTCTCATCAATAACCTTTCGAAGGATGGCTGTGATGGCACCTGAAGTGGAAAGAGGTATGACATTGACTTATTAATCCCTGAGAGATAATGTGCCAGGAGTGTCTGTCGCTAGCAATTATTTATGCAGTTAAGTATTCCCAGGAAAGACTAACTCAGATGATGTGTGTGTGTGTGCATGGATGGGACATGTAAGTACATAAAGAGGTTTAAAAACTGGATCACATAAAAAAAAAAGAAGATGGAGTTTTTTACTTAGATTTGAAACCCTAAGATTATTATAACTACTACAAAAAGGCTTTTAGAAAGTGCTACATCTGTTTTAAGGACGATTGAAAGCTTCCAAAAAAGGAAAAAAAAATAAAAAAACAAAGAAGACTAATATAAATATTTTCCCCACATTTAGATATTGGGGTGGGCATGGACTGAAAAGCAGGGGCGCACCCCCCAACCCAAGATCTTCCCCTGGGCCTGCTATACAGCCTTAAGAACAATATCCATTTACACTTGATTTAAACTTTATTGTGCGAAACATGTGCCTCATATACCACCACCAACTACCATGATTACAGCTCCGACAATATAACATCATTAACTGCAACTTTATTTGCATTTGAAGAGAGGGAGAATGAGAAGGGGATTTGGCTCCCTACCACTGTTAAGGCATGTCGATTGAGCCCTATAAAACTTTTGTTATAAAAGAACCGGTGAATTTACATCAGGCACATGCATGCTGCAAAGATTGCCACATAAAATAGCATTTATATAGGAAAAGGTGAGGCTTGCATCCCTACCTTCTGCAAGGCAAGATTATCCCAGTCCACTCCTGTGAAAAAGGATTGTGATTTAACCTAGGAGAAATGAGGAAACGAGAGAAGTCAGTTTGCATTTAACAGTTCATCTTCCATATCATAAAATGTGTGAATGATTGTCCATCTTTACGAGTGGCCATATAGCATAGATAGTCGAAACATTGCACCTCTGATGCTCCCTTCGCTCCTAGACGCTGATTAGGATCATGGACAAGAAACCTGAGAGTTGTTCACAGACTAATGATATCAACCAGTTGATATCCACAGAAAAAAGGAAAGAAAGAAAAAAAGAGACAAATAAGCACTGTAGTTGGTTAGCAAAAGGCATGAAGCATCAATGAGCTGATGCACAATGTACATTCAGATTTCTTCTAATTCTATTAAATAATGTAAACTACATAATTTTCTATAGTTACTGGCAACAGGTCCAGCGACCATTATTAAACATTCAATACTTGTTTTAATTCTCTGTTCTGAAAATGCTAATGACTACACTCAACACAGATTACTTAAATTGGAGCCAAATGAGCTCTCTATTGACATTTTTTCTTGTTTATATCTATTGATTACCTCCAATAGTATTAACCAACCTGTCAATCAAATCTTGGGCTTCATAAGACATCTCACTGGGAATAGATGGCCAGGGGATTTTTCTGTTAAGAATGTTGTCGAAGATTATCTGTCAAGTCAAGAAGATGGTGAAATGTTAGGAGAACAGAATTTCGCACTCCAATAGACGAATGATGTCATCTCATCACAGATCATAGAAAGACGAGTGAAACAGGAAACTATTGCATTACCAGTTGAAGTTAACAATGAGGCGATATAGGGACAGAATATTTACATTCTTCCATTGGAGAAAAACACTTAATCCAGGGCACCAGTGGCAGATTTAAGGGGGACTGGTATGGGCTTTAGCCCAGGCAGCCCATTTTAATTTTCCTTATAAATAATATTAGCCCAGCTTAAATTTTTTTTAGTCCAGCCGTGGCTCCACCCTTGCAAGGCACTATGATTCGTTATAACTATTATTACAATACATACAATTGATAATTCATTATCATGATAATCTCATACCAAGAGAATACATTGGATGATGGATTTTCAAGATAAGTAGCAGTTTGACGATATATGTGAAACAGAGATGCACATAGAAGCCAGCACTTTCCCACAAAGATGGAAATTATACACAGGCTTCTCAAAATCTAGGTAAATAATTAACGATTGTATATAATGCTGACTGGCTGTTGAGATGCTAAAAGTTCAAAATTGAACAGCAAGAAGCTAATCATCAACTCAATCGGTGCCATCTCAAATTGGCAGTGTATATGTATATCCTCATTACTTATTTTTGTTATTCTAGCAGGGCTACATGTCCATTTTAATATGCTTATTCTTCGCTAAATTCATCTTTTGGACATTTTGTCCTACAAAAAAAGTGAATTGAGCAACAAAATAGCAACCGGGCTCATTCCACATTCTCAGTGACATCCCTTCCGAGGCAGCCAGTAGCTGCATTTAAAGGGCTAAAGACTGCTTCAAATGTTGTCTCCTTTCCCATGAAGAAATCAAAATTTAAGAAACCAAAAGAACCTTTTGAAATCAGTCCGTTTCAATAAATACATGCTAACCTCTTCTCTGTACAAAGGAATGTGAATGTGAACAGTCTTAAGTAGTAAAGATGAATAAAGAAAATCTATAGAAAATTCAGAAGCAGCATGGTTACAATAAAATATCGAAACATCTGAGAAATAAAACTATCCATATAAATATATTTGAGTTTCATTTCGTTCTTGCCACATCTGAATAAAACTAAATAGTTCTTTCAACCTAATTATATGCAAAGAACCAAGGTACCTAATTTGTGGCTTGGGCATGTGAATCTTGTCCATTCTACAAATTTCATGATACAGTTTCACCAAAAGATTAGGATCGGTTATCAAGCTTATGACTAATTTCACATGTATTATGACTCTTGAAAGTTTGTTTATTCTCTTACAGATCCATGCTTTGTTTACTTCACCGCCCTCTGTCGACACATTTCTCCACTGCAAGATGCATCAGCTATAGATCATCAATTATCTTACTGAAGCTCTACAATAATTCACATTCTTTTTTGGCCCCATTGCCATGCTTTGGTCAAACTAGAAAGATGAATGCATATAAGAGACGTATTGTATTCCTCAATCAGGCTCGAGCATAGGACTAGTGGTGACTGATGATCTTGGACCAACAATTAGACCTTGCCCGATTATTACACACACACACACACACACTTTCATCTATAAATATGTGTCAATACTATCGAGGAGATTATGAGCATGAAAAACTGCTAGAATTGATGCTCCGGCTCCTACCCCATACCACTTCCACTTCTGACCGCTAAGGAACAACAACTCATAAAGATGCCTTATACAATGGTACACCACTCACCACTACACAGAACACGTAAACTGCAGAAGTTCATACAAGATTTAGCAAATTAAGTATATTTACATGATTAATGTAACAAATACCTCCGGATTCTCAGAAGTGAATGGCGGAATTCCAGTAATTAACTCAAATAGGATAATTCCAACAGACCACCAATCTGCAGCACAACCTGCAAGTGCACCCAAGAGGTAATATCAGGAGTTAAACACGTCTTATTTTCTTTTTCTCAGTTCTGAGTGATTGTGGTAGGGCTGGGGGAGGCAGAGGCAAAGAGAAATGGCAACCATTGCCGAAAGAAATCAAATAGTTGCCTGACCATGCTCCGTTCCAAGAAGAATTTCAGGTGCCAAATAATCTGGGGTCCCAACAGCTGACCGGTGATTATCTTCTGAATCGTCATTGAGCTGATCAGGCCCATCTACAACATCAAATTTCTCGGTCTCTGTTCCAGATAAATCACTGGTACAGTTCATGAGTCCAATTTTTGACAATCCGAAGTCTGTGAGCTGGAAGAATCATTCAAAGTTCAACAATTTGTGGTCAGAAAAACTTCATATAGATGTACGGTAAACGTCTTATGCGCTATGTCCACATCCTTAAAACAAAACCCCATTATTCTTTTTAATCATTTCGACATTTATACTAACAATCGTGCGTACATGTTAAGTCAATAGAGATAACGCCATCATCAGTTATTATTTCACCACAATTGTTCAAGTTATATAATTAAATTCAGAATAAAAAGACTGTTATCAGTAAACACCATAAGAACATAAAAAGATTTAGCAGTACTAGCCAGGCCGATAGTCTCATAGTGGTTTTTTTGGATGCAAGAGGTGACTGTATCACCATTTCATCCATTTATTAATTTGCTCATATGGGAAACTTGATACAAATGAGAATTTGGAGGTATTCAGTATCTCAAGATACTTCTATATCCTATTAGAGCTAAATTTTAAGTTAAGAGGTACCATATCAAAACTGTATGGGTCATTCCGGTTGCACTTTCAAACAATAATATCATCTATAGCCTGGGTACCCTTCAAATTTTCTTCTAAAGTTAAAGGTTATGATGCATACGGAATACACGTAATACCTTGATATGCCCATCTTGTGCAATTAGTATGTTGTCTGGTTTCAAATCACGATGCACTATTCCAAGAGAATGAAGATATTCCAATGCAAGGACCTGAAATGAACCACAAAATCTGCTTAAAAAGGGTTCAGAAGCGCAGAATGTATTTATGATATTGTTCCAAGAATACCAGTTCTGCAATGTAGGAACGAGCAACAGATTCTTCGAGGCAACCAACTTTCTGGAGCAAAGAGTATAAATCTCCACCATTGAGATATTCCATAACCAAATAGAGGTTGTCTCTACTGGTAAATGAATAAAAGAATCGAACCTGCAGCAAGAAAGATTTCTGCTATGTTATACGATAACCAAGCATTTCAGACTACCTACATATTCTAGCTCTAATGATGTGCTAATCCGATAGAAAATGAAGTATACACTGAGAAAAGTGTCCTCGTGTTGGAGACAAATATGACTGAAAAATTGCACTCTCCCAAGAATGCTAGTTTAAGTGCAATTAAATAGAGAATTGGACATTACCACAAAAGGATTTCGTACTGTGATCAATATATTCCTCTCGGCCAAAATGCGATCAATATCATTCTTCCATAACATATCCAATTTCTTGAGTACCTGCATTAAGAACAGATCAAATTATTTTGAAACCAATTTTGCATGAAACTGGGAGTCTAGGGTATCAATGTGTACAAAAATGGAAAACGCTCTAGGTGAAGTATCAATAAGTGAAGACTTCTGATGGTACTGTCACTGCCAGTATAACAATGGATTTTCAAAAATATTTAATTGTTTGAATTTTAAATAATGCAGGATCCAAGGGACAACTTTTCCTTACAAAACATAAATACAAGAGTAATGAAGTGAGTGCAGTTAAACATATTTTGACCGGACTTTATATATGAGTACCCAACGAATAACTACGATCCATAGAAGGATGAAATAGAGCATACTTATAGGTGTCTACGCTAATTCTAGGGGAAAGATAAGAGAAAGGCATCAGTGGCTGGTGAATAAATATCAACATAAACATCACCAGTTTATCTTAACATACGCATGCATGATCATGTTTGGCTATAATAGTAAATACGTGTCTGAGCTAGGCCTGTTACAAGTATATTAAAATATCGTTAATATAATTATACACGGATAACCAAATATGGCTCAGCTGTCCTTTACAACAGAGTATAAATAGCTGACATTTGAACGTCAAAAAGGAATGAGAAATTGCTCCCTTGCATATTCTTGTTGGAGATGGTATACATAATATTTACCATTTAAACAAATAATTCCTCCATGTAAGCTCAAAAAACCAATGCTCAGAAAACTACCATATAAGCATGAACCATTTATGCTGATATGGTGTTTTTAACTTGTAGGAAGAGAACCAAAAGCCTCCAGGATAAGCTATTAGGATATTGCATTCGTACTTTCATTGATCTTGTGCATACTATTGAACAAGCAAATTTAAGACAATCGGTCAAAAACTAAACTGCCTTTTCCACCAAAAGATTTAGCCTCTGTTTTGTGGAGATTAAAATCATATTTTTAGCAAATTTTGATAAAGTTAATGAAATGTGTTGTTGAAAAATTGTGGGTCCTATGAAATATGTGATTAAAATTAATTGTTGACTTTGACTTTGATGAAAATCTAGATTATAATTTCTATCAAACATGAGCTTAGTTTAGTGCCTGCTCGGGGGAAAACATATAACAACTAAGCAAGTCTGCAATTCATTTCACCAACAACAACGTGAAATAGCATCGTATAAAACCTATGTTCCTAAATCAATCAAACAGAGTCGTTAAGCCATGTCACAGTCACTACAAGACACCATCTTATAAACAAGTACCTTTATTGCAAAGAAATCCCCTGTTGTTCGTTTTCTGGCCAAGAATACTTTTCCATAAGCTCCGCTGCTGATTGGCTTAATTATATCAAAATCATCAATGCTGGTTCGATCTTTATGTGAGGGGTGTGAAGGAGTTGATGTTGTGCTACTCTGAGATGCACTGTCCAGCCACGGTTTGAAGATTTCTGGATGTCCGGTATCATTTGTTATATCCACTAGATCGCAAGCAAGTACATATTTCTCTCTGCGTGTAAGAAATGTTGATTTACTTCAATACAACATCTATAAAGAATATCTTATTCTCTTTCTTGCCCTTCTATATATATACTACCTCAGAAGATTCTCTATTCGGCCACCAAAGGTATCCACTATGAGAGCCTTGTGTTTGCTGTGTTGCAAAATATCCTGCAGATCTTGCAAGTATGCAAGCAAAAACTTGGAGCCTTCTTCAGAAAGATCAGTTCCAGCCACACAGTGGGCAATGTCAGCCAAATCAATCATCTGATAAAAGAAACTTGAAGTGTTACATTTAAAACTGGATGGATTACATAAAGGTTGGATTTGTGTGTGCTTCGAATACATAATAGGATCAAATGATGACCATATGCTACTATTGTAGGATAAAGCAAAAGGACCATCCTCTAAAGCTGAACACATTGGAATGTGATAAAATACACAAAGGAATTGAATTATCCCCACCTTGCCAGTAAAGTAGAATAAAGCAAAAGATACACCCCCCCCCACCCCAAGAATAACGAAATCTTGGAAAGGCACAATTACTGAAAAATAAGCTATTTATTTATTAAAGAAGTTGAGCAAACACCAATTACAGTATTGCTTTCATTTATTGACTTCTTATTTAGCAAACTGTATGACATGGTACCAGGTTCAGAAAGTCTTGAATTGAACCTTACAAGAGTCTCCAGTAAAGCAAAACACCATAGTCATTCATAAGAGTATGGCAGCTTAAGGACAGCCTTTTTCTAGGCACGAAACTCTTCCAAGGAGGAGGGATTACTTATCCTGGGATCATGATACCTCCTGGATCATTAATCCGTTATATCTTTTATTTTTTCCCCTAATTTTTCCGAAATTACGGATAGATATCACTAATATAAAACTACACTGATGCACGAGAGAAAAAAAAGTTGCAGTGTTTTCCGTTATTGGTGGTCAGAGGTAAACTGGCGGACTGCAAGAGGTTTAGTCTTAAATGGTTACGTACATCATTTTGAGCCGACTCGTCCTTCTTATTTTCGCCTCCCTCTATTGGACAAGTGCTACATCTTTGTTTTATGGCGTTCTTTGGGTACATAATAGCAGTTAATGCTGCATTGTCTTTCTGTCTGGTGTCTCATTTATAGTCTATAAACCAATTACAGAAAAGCGCTGAAAGTAAACATTAATTTTCTAGGAACTGTGGAAGCAGGTTCACAAGTCATGCTTTGACCGATATATCATAAATTTTGTCAAGGAAAACAAACCTGCTGCTTGTCTTCTTGCTCGGACTGATTATTATTATCTAACCAAAAGAAGTCCAAATTCCCAGCCCGAGGACTATTTGTGGATGATGCTGGTGTCATGCTTCCATTGGAGGATGGTGGGCCACATTGATTTAGCTTTGTGGCCAAGTGACTTTTCAAATTAATTAAGGCAAGATGAGAATCTTCTATGCCGGCAGTGTCCATCTCATGAAGATCCTCCAACATCCCATCCATCCCTCTACTTCGCCACTCACTGAATTTTGGCGAATGACCTTCAGATGTGACTGCGGCATCTGTAGTCCGTGCCCTCAAACTATTAGGGGTATCATTAGTCTCGTGATTTCTTGAATTGCGAGACTCTAAAAGATGTTCTAGTAACTCAGCAAGCTTCAGTAGACGAGCATCTACATCCAAATTTTTTGAAACACATTTATCTGCACAAGCACATATATAGGAATGAGGCTCCAAATGAATAGCAGGAACTAATTCCTCGCATATCCGACATATTACTAAGTTAGAATCATCCAAACAGCTGTCTTGCTCCATGTTTATCAATTCCATGTGACACTTGCCATCAATTTTGTGGAATTGTTCATCATCTGAAAGAAGATTGCGCTGCCAATTTGGAGGTGTTTTTTGGTTGACATCTGTGTAATCCATTCTGAGTTCTGCCTTATCAACTGACACCTCAGACCTGCTCTCAGTTTCCCAAGAAGGAATACGAGTTTGGTCTTTTTCCTTTAATTTTTGCTTGGAATCACCCGTCCGGCACAAGAGATGGCCTATACCAGAATCAACTGACCCCCTATTTACATTCCAATTCATTTCAACAGAAGGTATCCTTTCCAAACATTCTCTGAACTTATCCAGCGACCTCTCATTTACAGGCTCATTGTCCTTCTCAAAATGCAACAACCTTGTACACCGAGTCAATATGAAAAGGATGCGTGTGAACAGCACTCTAAGCAATTCCACTTCACATTTTTGTCTCTTCTCAGTTAATTCATGGACAATTTCTTCACATTTGGTGCGAAATTCTAAGGAGGTCATGGCGATACATCGTTGAGCAAGAACAAAAAGTTCATCCGCCATTCTCAATTTGTCTGAGGTTAAGGAATCATTTTTCTGCGAGATTCTCATCACTTCACGTGAAAAATAACCAAGCTCTATGTTCACAGTTTCTTTTGCAGCATCAAATCTCGAACGAAGTGATCTCAGCAGTTCCTGAATATGGTAATGTAGGAAAATTTTGATAACATCGATTTTTAACAAATAAAAACAAGAAAAATATCACACTGGTTCTGATGGTTGAAATGCTTTAAGAAGTTCAAGTAGTTTCCTAGTTTAATTTTTTCCCCAAAGAGCCTCATTCTTTAGACCGCAAGCACCAAGATCTATATATCTAAACCAAAAAACATAAAAAAAAAGTCATACCTCCAAATCATTGAAGCTGTGAGCCCGAGGATGCACAGACTGAATGCCACCTTTTGGACCCAGTTCATGTGAAAAACTTTTAATACATTTGGGCACTCTCTCAGACGATGTTATTTTTGATGAAAACTGTTTTCTCGTTAAATTCTTCTGCATCTTGGGCATTTTTTTTCTAGGGTCCTTCTTGTCAGGCATCTTGAGTTCCGGCACATTAGACTGTCAGCTAGAAAGGATAAAGAACTAGACTAGTAACATAAAACTACAACAAAAGATGAAACCAAACAAAGTCTCACCTCAGTGCTTGGAGGAAAATCACCTTTTGCTTGATCAGAATCCTTGAGGATGGATGAAGTGAACCACCGAGCTATCTTCTTTCCTTTGCGGAATGCTGCTCCACTGATTAATTTCAGAAAATCATATAATGTTTTGTTCCGAACAACACTTTGAGAATATTATAAGAGGACACCGAGCATAATTTGAATATAATTTGCCAAAGAGCATTTATCCGAGAGAGATAAACAGGAGAGGATAAGGGGAGTTACAATCCCAATCGATCCTCTTAATGTTTCCCTTTACATTCATATTTCAACCATTTTCAAAGCTTAGAAATCTTAAACGAGATTTCGAAGCTCGATAACATTCAAATTTGATATTTCATTGATGGAGATCTCATTAACTAAGAATCTTACAAAGATGAAATTTATTGAATTTACTAGATTGCTGAAAGGCTTCAATCAATGAGAATTAGGGGTTAGTTGAGTGCACGGATTCAATGTGAGAGAAAATAAAGATCTCATCAACTTCACCCTTCTCATTTTGTCTTATGTTTCTTTCGAAGAGGTGCCAACGACGTGATTGTGTCAGGCGTGAAACTCGAGAAGGTAGAGACAAGAACATGAAAAATACTCTCTTTGGAATGTTCATGCACTACACTTCACACATGTCATCAGTAGGTTTTTCGATAGGATTGTACCCTTATTACGTTTGACACAATTGGCTGATCTTGATACGTAATTAGCCTACTCCAAAAGATCAAAACAGTAATAATTGAGTCACCATAGATGTTTACACACATTTTTAGTTCTAATAATAATCATCCTAGACCTACATGTGGATCCTCTACTTGCATTATTCCTGTTCTAGTTAGCTCTTGAACATTATTCCTTTTCTAGTAAATTACTTGTCAAAAAAGGGGGAAAATCACATAATTGGCCACTTTAATTTAAACTCGACTATCATATTATCATTCAAGCTGTTAAACTATTGAGAAATTTCCTATCATCTCAAGACCCAGAATACCAAAAAGAGCCTGATATTTACATCACAGATTATACTCAAGAAAATATCCAATTAGAATTACTATAGTTAGAGGCTGAAAAGACATCCATACATAGAACTAAAATAATTATGCACATGATTACAAATAAAATATGACCTTCTTTAGGACTGGCGAATTTTACATGCCCTTTATTGAAACTCTTCTGTTTCTGTCCTGAACTTGAAACTCCTCCACCGCCCGGAGACTCGTTAAACTTATCAAAATCTTCAGCTCCTGAACCTGCTTTATCCCGGGGCCCAACTCGCCGTGTCTTTATACGGTTCAACCCACTCGGAATCCCTGTAAATTCTCCGGCGTCGTTTCGACTCCGTTCCGCCATGTGGATATCACCTGCCAACTACAGGCTTAAATTTTTTTCCTGCTTTTTAATCAGCTGGAAAATTATGTGTACTCAATGAGCAGAGGAAGATGAAACGCATTAAAGGCGGAGCAGAAAAACTGATTTTAGGTGTAAAGATAGAGCATAAAGGCGTTTGAATTTGAATTGGAGTTGCCTATTCAAAGTTGAAAATGGGATGATAGTGCAGTTTCGTGCCTTGTTTAGAGTTCAAACCCCAAGCAAAAACATGAGGGAAATTCGTTGAGGAGGACAGAGTTGGAAAATTAAAATGAAACTTTTTTTATTTGATATTTTAAAAAGCCTCTCACCTAATAACACGAGAATTACAATTTTATTTTTCAATTCTCACCGTAGCTCTAATATTTGTCCTTTTTTTTTTCTTTTTTCGTTCACCAGAGGTGTTTAACCAGTCGAAGTCGATCCTACTGTATTTTAGTGTAGTCGGTATCAAGTTATGACCGTGCCTAGCGTACAAGGTAGGTTGTTTTCTATCCTTTTTTAATGTATGTGTTAAATATTGCATATGTTACAAGTGAAAATATCTTAATTTGAAATTTCAAATGATATAGGGTTTAAGGGCACATTTTAACTCAATTTTTGTTTCTCAGAGTAATTTTTTGAGTCAGGCGAAACATTTAAAAAAAAATAATATTCAAATATATTTAAAACAAGTTCTTAATCTTATAAGGGTCCGTTTGATTGGAAGGGTGGAAAATGGGTGGAAAGAAAATGAATTCTAGGGAAAGTAATTGCTTAGAATTTGTTTTCCAGTGAATTGTTAATTAGTGTGTTTGATTGGTATAATTTTCCAACTGGAAAATTTTTGAAATTTTGGA
>CAIGRP010122941.1:0-17974 GCA_903798385.1 Fraxinus cuspidata | reverse complement strand
TTGTAATTAAAAGACCTAGTTAGAGAAAAAATTTCTGGTAGTTCTTCTATGTCGATGTATAATATGACAAAAAAACGTGGTTATTAAGGATAAATAAATTAGTGAGCAATAAACCAAGATCACGATTCTTTCAACCAGACTTCTATTAATCATGAGGAAAAAATTGCAAATTATAATGTTGGGTTTTTAAAAATACAGTTTTATCCGCGTTTAGGGAAAAAAAAAAAACAGCAAACCACCAGCAGATCTATTTAATCAGTAATTGCCAACGCTAATGATTATTGAATCAGCATTCTCAACACGGTTAGATTATAATATTAGGTCAACTATGTATCCTACGTTCATAAGAAAGTATATTTAATACATGGATTAATAGGAGAAACCATGTAGAAACGTTTAAATTTGTGATATACCCTTTTATATATTGAAATTCGCTGAAAACCCATATTTGAAACATTTTGTGCGAAAAACCCTCATACCATCAAATTTTTTGTTAAAAAAAGTAAAAATACCAAATTAGATAGTAATAATTGTAATTTTAGTATCTAAACTTTTTATTCTTTTACAAATTATACCCAGTTTTTCTTTATGTACTACCCACAATCCCAAACTTTTAAAACTTTATTTTCCACCCCACCCCACTTCATCTTCCCCAAAACTTTATTATTTTATTTAATCCCTTCCAAAACCCTCATAAATCTCTTACCTCAAATTCCTCATTTCTTCTTCTCATTTCCAAGATTACACTTTAAAACCCTAATCCAAATTTGGAAAAAGATTACACTAAAATCACTCCCGTTTGATAACCCCACTGTTTTCACCATTGCATTTTGCATCATCACTCCTGTTCTTCACGGTCAGCAATTGTATTTCTTGCAGCATGAAGCTGGTCATTACATAGTTGGTTACTTTCTTAAGTTTTAACAAGAAGATATAAAGTACCTAGCGTGGAAGATCTAATGCAGGACAAGTTTTCCAAAAGGAAATGTGAATTTTCTGGGCTTCGAGTTTCTAAGAGATGTAATCGCACTCTTGTAACTTGCTATTTTACGTATTGCTACTAATATTATGGCATTACTCAAGAGCTTTAAAATTCAGCAAAATAATTGTTTTTTTATTTGTTTTATTCTGCCCTAATATATGAACAGACCATGCAAAAGAAAACTACCATATATTTTGTACTGTGTGCTGGATCAATTCCTCATAAAATTTTAAGCCATTATAGTGCGATTATCTTTAATTTTATATGCTACATGGTTCCTCATAAGCAGACTTGGTTTCTTTTTCCAAATCAGGCCACGCGTATGGAATTATCGTAAAATTCTCTCTTCTATAAGTCTATGTGGGGCAGGGGTTAGGTGATTTTAGTGTAATCTTTTTCCAAATTGGGAAGAGAGTTTTAAAGTGTAATCTTGGGAAAGAGAAGAAGAAATGAGGAATTTGGGAGTCAGGGATTTAGCAGGGTTTTAGAAGAGAGTAAATAAAATAATAAAGTTTTGGGAAAAAAAGATAAAGTGGGATGGGGTGGAATGTTTTAAAGGTTTGCAATTGTGGGTGGTACATAAAATTTTTTGAATATAATTTGTAAAAGAATTAAAAGTTTAAATACTACAATTGAATTTATTACTTTTTAATTTTGGCATTTTTACTGTTTTTAACGACGAATTTGATAGTACGGGGTTTTCACACAAATGTTTCAAATATGAGATTTTTCTATGATTTCCGAGGGAGTATATCGCAAATGAAAATATTTTTAGGGGGATTTTTTGCTATTAATCTTTTATATATTTTTATAATATTCATTTTATTTTATTTTATTTTAAAGTTAAGTGCCTGCAATTTCTTTCAACATTTAATATTGTAATAAAAAGACCAATTTTGAGGTGGTTCCTTCGAAGTAGATAATTAATATGACAAAACGTGGTTATTTAACTTATATATTTAACTTATATATATATACATATATATATAATCATCTTGCTCAACAATTTTAATTGTTACCACTACATTATTCATTTGCTAGAAACGATGGAGTTTTTATATATTCACTAATAAATTTAATGGAGAAATTTATGGGTTGTTCTCAACTAAGATTTGATGGATTTTAAAAAATTATAAATTCTAATGGATTTCGTGCATTTGAATAGATTTTCATAAATTTCGTAAGAATTTTATCATATGGTAAAATTTCAAAAGATTTTGTTATATGTATTTTTAAGTTTGAAATATATCCAAATATTTTAAAATTACTCTTTAATGAAATCTTTATAAATTCACTAGTTATTGAGAATAACTAAATTTTAAAAAAATTCATTGAATTTCATTAAAGTCTCCATTTGGAACACCGATCATAATGGATTTCATTAAAATCTAAATTGAGAAAACCTAAATTTAGAATGATTTTTAAAATCCATCACAATGGACACACTAATTAATATTGACTTATCCATGTAAGACCAAATTAACATAATTATAATGATTTCGTGGAAGCTTTCCACGTCTTTGACCCCATGCATACGTAATTAGCCCTGATCAGAGCTATAAATATATCCCCAAAGTCCACAAGTTTTATCCAAAAGCAGAGCTAGAAAAATGGAGCAAAATATGACTTTTGACCATTATATTCAAAAGCTTAAACTTTAGGGAAGAGACTCATTTATTTATTTTCTAATTCTCTTCAACGCATCCAACCTTGGTCAGGGCCAGATTCATTTTTTATTCAAAATCTCGACTAATTGATAATTTTAACAAACAAACAATTAGTTTTCAATGCAATATCTTCGGTTACCCTATTACTACTTTATGTTTATAAGATAGCACAAATAATTAATTTTTTTTTTCTTTAATCAGTATCTTTCCCGACCTTAACAATACTTTATC
The DNA here is from genome assembly GCA_903798385.1 of Fraxinus cuspidata. NCBI lineage: Eukaryota > Viridiplantae > Streptophyta > Magnoliopsida > Lamiales > Oleaceae > Fraxinus > Fraxinus cuspidata. The sequence goes on along the minus strand of CAIGRP010122941.1, from coordinate 15,094 downwards.
TTTGTTAGATAACGGACACCTATGTTTCTCTAAAAAAAATTAATTAGTTCCATCACGTTCTTGACGAAAACATGGCAATTTTAATGTTTGGGGGTAGTCGCATCTTGAATAAAAGTTCAAGTTATTTATTTATATAATTTTTTGTCTTCGCATGAATCACTTGACCAAATTCATACTATAGTTATCTTGTTAATAATCTAAAATTTATATTTACAATGAAAGAGATGTTAAAGATTCCACAACAAAATACATATATAATATACTACATTGAATCATGAATGGAAAACTAATGACTTGTGTTCTTCGTTGCCAGGTGCTTGACAGCGAGGATGCACTTGCAGATTACTTTGATGTTATTGCAGGAACGAGCACGGGAGGTCTAGTAACTGCCATGTTAACCGCTCCTAACAAATATAAGCGTCCATTGTTTGCAGCTAAAGATATCAAACCCTTTTATCTCGAGCACTCCTCTAGAATTTTTCCTCAAAAGAAGTATAAATTATACTTTAGTACTACAACAAACAGTTACATTTTATACAAATCTTATTGATTTTATGACCATATTTTTATTGATGAGCACCTGTATTTGTATTGGTTTCGGATTGCAGTGGCTTACTAGGATTGGTCAGAAAACTATTGAAACCTATAGTTGGACCACAGTACGATGGAGAGTACCTTCACAATGTTATCAGGGAGAAACTTGGCAAGACTAGACTGGATGAGACATTAAATAATGCTGTCATTCCAACACTTTAACGTCGAAAATTTGCAACCTATTGTTTTCTCCACATATCAGGTCTACCTTTCTTTTCATCATTCCTTTCCTCCAACTGTATTTGATTGATTATATTCTTAATTGTTCATGATTGTTCAAGAACACTGAACACTAGAGTGCTAATATTCTAGGTAACCAATCATTATATTATAATTATTTACTTGAGGCCTCTCAATCAATTCAAGGGCCTTAAGCTAAAATTTTGAGAGTATCTTTTCCGAAAAGAATAATAATAAATTAAAATAGAGCGAACGATGACAATAAATAATTCTGCCAATAATTGCCGTCATGTCAGTGACTTTATTGGAATTGCTAACACTCATATTGTTCGATATCATCAATGCACATATGTCAGCGACTACTGACAATAATATCGTGTATGATGTTGTCGGTAATCATCACCAACATTTTTGATGAATGCCTATGAAGAAGTTGATGGTATTATGGACAAAATTTTATTGTTTCTTTATTTTATTAACAAGTTACGACAAGAATATTGTTTATCTATATATCTTTTTATTTTTCATTTGTAATATTAGTACCGGATATTTCATTTCTAACTATTTTTTCACTATCCACGGTATTTTTAAGATGTTATTCCCAGATTTGAAACCTCACATTGTTCATGAATCTCACATTGTTCATGATGAACTCCTTTGTCTAGAGCTTGAGGTAGATCTATATAGGGTACAAAAGGAATTGAGTCAAACAGGGAATGTAATGTAATTCAGTCCGTATATATGTATATACAGGCCATGAGGACGCCATCGTTGGACGCTCGACTCTCAGATATATGCATTGGTACATCTTCAGCTCCAACTTATCTTCCTGCATATTATTTCAAGAATCAATATAAACAAGGCGGTTTACGAGAGTTCAACCTCATAGACGGTGGTGTTGCTGCCAATAATCTGGTAAACTAATTACCAATATTATTATCACACATACAAATATATAGTTGTATACATACCCATACATTCATACAGAACAATAACATTGAATTTTATATAATAAAATGAATGAGATGATGTGTACATACTTTGTTTGAACATTTCAATATATTATGGAAATCCATTCAATAGTAGTCATTTTTTTAACTTTCACTAATATTTACAAAATTTTATGTTTTCTTTTTGTTGGTAATGTATTTAAGTGGTTAAATACCTGCTTAACGAGTAAAATATTGACAAATAACGTATTTCCAGGTCAGATACCGTATATGAAAAACAGATACCGTATATGCTACAGGTACTGTATATGCAAGACTGATATCGTATATATAAGATTGATATCATATATGTAACAGATACCATATATGCAAGATTGACACCGTATATGCAACAGATACCGTATATGCTACTTAGAAGATTTACAATTTACACATACTATATATGTAAATATAAAAACCAAAAATTAAACAGTAAAACTTTTAACCCGAGGCCTGTGTTACACACAGTTTCCTTAAAACAGATTCGCCCCCTCACCATCTGTGCTTGAGATTTAAATCGAGCTTCCGTTTCTGAGGATATAACAGTAAAACTAGTAGATTCTGAGCACCACAGATACTATTTCGACGAACTGATTTAGTATCTGAACATTATCACTTCCAAGACTCGAACATAAATTAAAATGTATGCCGATAGGACAAAACTCGAACTGTATGCCAAAAATAGAATGGAACTGTATTTTCAAATGAATTTGTGTGTATTAGAAAAGTGNTTAGTGTCTGAACAATATCATTTCCAAGACTCGAACATAAATTAAAATGTATGAAGACAGAACTCGAACTGTACGCAGAAAAGGAGAACTACACTATCAGATGAATTCGTATGTATCTGAAAAGTGGAAAACAAGACATATAAATACTAGTTTTTTGATAATGTAACTAGTCCTTTCAATTCAGGGCACTTACCACAAGAGTTTCAAAAGTATCAAAAATGAAAAGTCGGTTGAATAAAACAAAAATAAAGCAAAACGTGGACATTCCTAATGGGCCAATTTTGCTCCTTTCGGTCGTCTGACATTCGTGTCGTGCCCGTACACAAGTTCAAGATCCGAAACGATCCGAGATTTGCACCCCCCTGGGCGCGCACGTGGAGAGAGCATCTATGCTACACATGATTACACCATTCCAAAGTGTAATCATATTTAAAGTGGTTTCTGTTTTCATCAACTTCATATGTGGGAAACACATTTTTTGTTTTCCCACGAACATAAACTCAAAAGCTTCAATTTCTCATTCACCCGAGCATCAATTTTTTCAAGTAAATACATGATTTCGATGTACTCACCGAAGAGAAGACAAATTATCTTCCAAAATAGCCAAATGGGTCCGACCTAAAACTCATGCCAAAGTCAGCTACATACTCAATTTTTTCAACAATCCCCAACATACATACTCAATTTTTCCAACAATTTTTTCAACACTTTTATCAGCTAGTATATTATAATTAAATTTCACAAAGATCATTCAAAAATAAATCTTTCATTAAGTATTAAACATGTTTGTTGAATTTTATAAAAATTAAAGTTGTTCAGGAAATTCAAACAAATCTAACGTTGAGCTGGAAAATTAATGAACCAATGTGAGTGCCAACTCTTTGTACTTTTTCTCTTCTTCACACAAGAACTATTTTGCTTGTCGATTTTTTTTTCTTTTACTCATAGAAACAGAAGTGTTAAAATCTTATATTTTCTAAAACCCTATATTTATACAGGCATTAGTTGCCATCAACCAAATTACGAAACAGATTTTGCTTGTCGATTATGAACGCTTTTTGGTCATCTCTGTGGACACGGGCTCGTCAAAGGCTTAAATAGTATACACGCACATACATAAATATAAATAATTGAATTGTAGTATTTTTAAAGTAATTGAACAGCCCCCAAAATATATAAAGTTTACATGCATGAATTTGAAGAATTAATTGATTGAATTATAGTAGAATATATATAAATTGATACACATAAATAAATAATTGAATTGTATAAAAAGTTCGTTGGCCAAAGTTTATTGAAAAAACCAGTTTCAAGGGTTAATTTGGATTCAGGTCAATTTGAGCCAATTGAAAACGGTGGAACAAATGAGAATGCTTTGAAAAAATATGAATAAACATTAGATAAAAAAATTAAATTACTGCTATTTTGCGTATTTGTAATTCATTTCTATTCTTGTTAACAATTGTCCTATTCATTTTGTCATACAGGTTTGCAAAATTGCTTTCAGAAGAAAAAAAGTTCAGGGAATTAAAATCACCTTTCAGCAAGGAAACCTCCACTTAGCTGCATTATTCTACCTGGGATTATTTATCATCACAAAGACATTTATTAATAATTATTTAGTTTATAAAGAGAGTGTTGCACTAGTTTTTAAATTTTAAAATATCTATTGAGATGGATTGTAATTTAATTTATTCTTTATCTGTTAGAAAGTGTGTACTTGGATAATCATGCAATATTTATCTTAAAATAAATATAAAATGCAAATGATAAGTTGTTTATGTGATTAAATATGTGAAAAAACAATTTCTATTTATTTATTGGCATTTTTAATTATGAATGGGGTAATTTGGTTAAAAAGCATAGTCAACCAAAATTTTTGGTTAAAAGGCATGCATTAATGTTAAAAGTCTTAAAAAGCACTATAGTCCACTTTGTTCATATTTTAAAGTCATATGTCAATTATATTATCACTACGAATTTTGTTAATTAAACCACAATTTTAAGTATTTATTTATTTACTTAAATAGTCTTAAGTAAAATTAATTACATAAACAGGGTTTTAATATATTTATTACATTAAATAATTTATTGTTAGCGTAGCTTTTTCGTCGGTGGCTTTCGTGTTCTTCCATGAAGAAAGATAATTTTCTTTTTCTTTCTAATTTCATTTTAAGATGAAACCCAAGCTTCATTAATTCGACAAAAATATTGAACCCATGACTGCTCAATAATGAAAAATTAATAAATACATCAAATCTGTCTAGCGTTAATACATCAAATCTGGCGTAATGTGAATTCCAAAGATGGGTTAAATATATCTGCAATATCTCTCTAAACTCTAAAGTGAAGCCAGAATTTCTGTTAGCGGGATTTTGAAACACAAATAGAATCTGATATGAGAAATAATAAGCAATATTTGGGTTGGATTAAAAATGTTTAAAATTGAATATTTCATTTGTGTATAGGGTATCATATTTATTTGTAACATATGTGATTCTATTTATGGCCAAGGTAAGAAGGCAAAAATGATGGATATCCTTTGGATTTGGCAATGGAATTGTGTTAACATACTGAAAGATGTTGAATAAGTTTATGTTTTGATTTTTATGATTATGAGTAATATTGGAATGATGAGTATATCATTTTTTTCATTTTTAGTTTTTATTGGATTAGGAGTATAATTGTAAATTTGTTGAGTGTATTTATTGAAAATATATTTTAATTATGGTATGATATAATGTGGTGTAGTAAGTAAATTTTGTAGTGGTAATATAATTAACCAAATTCTAATTCTCTTTTACTTAAAATGTCCAAAATATCCCCACTGAAAGCCCTAGTTCACCTAAATTCATTTACCATTTCCTTCCTTCTTCAAAACCCAATGAAAACCCTACTTTCTTCTTTTTCATCATATTTCATTGTTTTATACATTAAGGTTGATTATATTAAGTGATTTTTCTTTAGAACTATGTAATGTTATTTTTTATTAGTTTATCTTTAAGCAATATATTACTTGTTACGCCTCACTTGACAAGGCTCCAAGTCATCACATACATGACAGTCAGGCCCACACTTCACATCATCCCCTACGTGCCGATGTGAATGGTAGTGGAGGTGATGGATCACTTCCACCGAAGTGCCATACAAATGCAAACATCCTTGGCTTAGGTGAGATGATATGGCTGCTGCTGGAAAAAAGAAAGAGACAGCAAGCCTCTTTTACAAAGATCATTCCAAAATATATTTCTCATACTATTGATTGATGTGATGTCTATGCGGCATAATTCAAAAGGCCAAGTAACAAATATACTTGTTAGAAAATATTAAATTTTTGCACACCATTGAATTGATTGATTGACAGCTAAGAAAATACACCCGACTAGCAGATGAGATTGTGTGACTCTTCATCCAATGGTCAAAATCCACCTTGTCCGCTATATAAACTCGCATTTAGTACCATTTCAAGGGTAATGCAACTGTAGACATAAAAAATGTAAATCTCTCTATCGTTAGTTTATTCCCAACATACATACACATTTTGTAGCTCACGTCTAGAGGGCCATGGGTGACCAACGGTTTGTCAAAGTGTGTAGAAAGAAGGCTTACGTAACAATGAGTGTAATTGGGAACTGTCGACAAAGTCGACAAACACCGAGGCCAATAGATTGGCGCTATTTATGAAAAATCATACTATAACTACAATTAACTTGTGGATAAAGATTGCTGTAAAGGTACAACTTCTCCTTTGAAAAATAAGTAGAAGTTTTGAGGGAGAAGAGATTTCTATATGATTCATTGATTTGAGCGTTTGATTTCCTTGAAAAAAGAAATGAGTATTGGGCTTAGAATGTTCTTCATTGGAAGAAAACGAATATGCATATCAACATGTGCCGTCATGGCAAACGTCGTCATTGCTTCTCTCATGTCACGACATCACATTAGGACGCTAGGGCATCATGTCACGACGTCGTTGCATATCAAAATCTCCGTCTAGGCATCCCTGCATTCCTCTTTGTGCATTCATTAACAAGTACATTGCATATGCATTTTTGCCACATGTTGCGTGCTTTCATGCATCTCATGCATATCTTATCGAGGTATTAATCAATTAGCTTTACCCATTTCAAATGCAGCCTAAGAGAGCCCATTCTGCTGCTTCGCCACCTAGTACCTCCACCTCTTACAGTAGGTCTAGGTTTATTTCTGTTGTTACCCAAGACACTTTTGGGTCACAGTTTTCTTTGGGATCTAGTTTGTTTGAACGCGAGATTATTATGTCTGATGTGTTACCCACCTTGCTGCTATTTTCACTTCTCGGGGTTGGGAACCTTTGTTGGTCGAGATGGTCTCTCCACCGAGTATTCTTCTTCACGAGTGTTATGCTAACATTCATGACGTTAGCGGCTCTTCTTTTAGAGTATTTTTTAGGGGTAAGATGATTAAGATCACTCCTGATGTTGTGTCGAGCATAACTCGTATTCCCAGAGTCATCCACCCCCTATTTGCTTATTTGACGCCTGATACTCTTCCGACGGACTCTCTAGTTCGTTTGACGGTATTTAATATACCTTTGGAGGGAGGTCCGGGTACGATTCGGACTGGTTGTTTTTTTACTGATCGCCAGATTCTATTGCACATTGTGTGCACGAATCTTTGGCCTATGTCTCCCACTTATTTATTACCTATGGAGAAGACTCATTTTTTTGTACGCCTTGTTACATGGCAATTCCATTAATTTACCCTCGTTCATTTGCCAGCAGATTTTACGAGCGTTTCGTGTCACAAAGACATGGATGGAGTTGCCTTATGCTTGCTTGATATATAGGTTAGTTGCAGCCCTAGGATAGGTTATCTCATGGGCCACTTTATTCTCCTTTCGAGTATATAAGGACAAGAACCACAACACTATAATTAATGAAATTTTTTATATGATAGTTTAGTTGGTTAAACTACTCACAATGACATATGTCTTCTTGACAAAAGAATAAAAACATTAAATTTCTAAAAAAATCTAAAAATAAACCTAACAAATTATCAAATAAGAAATATATTCCAAAATTTATATTAAATAAAAACATAAAATACAATCATTGAGTAAAGTTTCTTATGAACGTAGAATACATAGTTGGCCTAATATAATTTAACCATGTTGGGAATGCTGATTCAATAATCACTAGGGTTGGCAATCGCTGATTCAATAGATCTGGTGGCTGCTTGCTATTTTTAATTTTATTTTCCTAAAATAAATTATATATATACACTAGATGGCTGCTTTAAACTTTCAATGTAACAAGTAAAATTTGAAGTCGATCGAGTAGGATAATGTTGGCATGATGATTAAGATGGGTGTTGACCGTAAAATTTTATATAATTATTATAATTATTTATTTTTCAAAATTTAGGTTGAGATGCGAATGAATTAATGACTAAATTGGAAGACAATATTGGATAATATTGAAAGGCAATGTTGTGTGATTTTTGCTTAACCATGTGTAAGCACATGCCAAATGGCCATGTTTACACAAGAAGTTGTCTACTGGAAATTGAAGCAATTTTGCTTCTATTGTGCGTACACAAGTTTTCTACGTTTCACGAGTTTTTGGAGCTTTTTCGTGTATAATGTTATAAATCTATAAATAGGTGATAGATTTTCAATTCCAAACATAAGAATAACATATGATTTCATCATTGATTTCTACACTTGATTTTTCCCATTTTAATATTTATTCAAACCTTCTTGAAGTTTTCAACAAGTTCGACTAGAACGAATCATTTTTGCTTTTGTGCTTCTTCCTCGAAGACTTGTCAGTCCTCTAAACTATTTGCCGAAAATCCTAAAAGCATCTTAGAGGAGACAAATATCGTTTTTAGGACAACGTATAACATATGTCTTCTAGCCTTATTCTTCATTCTTGTTTCCATCTCGTTCTTCTCCTCTTCGATATTTTCAACATTCTAAAAACGATATTTTACATTTACTACGATGGAGAAGGAAACTATGTTGGCTACCATCAAGTTGATGAATTAAGATTTGGTGCGCTTGAATAGGTTTGATGGATCAAACTTCACAAGATGGCAACATAAACTTAAATTCCTTTTAACGGCATTAAAGATCTACTATGTGCTTGATTCAAACTTGGAACCAATTGCCGATGTAACTGAAGAAGATAGAGAAGAAGTTATTACCGAGAAAGAGAATAGGCAAGATGACAAATTGATATGTCGCGGTCACATCATATATGATGTTTCAAATCTATTGTACGGTCTCTTCACTAACATCACTTCGACAAAGGAAATATGGGATGTACTTGAAAGCAAATATAAGGCCGATGAGGAAGGTACTGAGAAATTTCTTATATCTAAATACTTTGATTTGAAAATGTTAGATAATATTCTTTTGTTGCCTCAAGTACATGAATTACAAGTCATGTTAACAAATTAAAAGTAGTAAAAATTGATATTCCCGAATCTTTTCAAGTGGGAGCAATTATTGCTAAACTCTCGAGGACTTGGAAATGATATAGGAAAAAGACTATTCACAATTCCAAAGACTTTGCTTTGGAACACATTAAAAAACATCTTTGCATAGAGGAAAAATCAAGGGCAAGAGATAAGACCAAAGTTCTTGTGATGTCTCTTCAAAAGCCAATGACGTGGACAATGTAAATAACTAAAAGTCCAATGGACCTTATTATGTTTCTGGAAAACAGGGCACTATGAAATGGATTGCAGGCACAAAAAACAACAAAAGAAAGAGAGACAAGTGAATTCCATTGATGAGATTATTGTTATGGTGAACGAAATCAATACAATCCAAAGCAAGGTTCAGGGTTGATGGTATGATACCTGTGCAACCATCATTGTGTACCGGAAATAAATAGGAACTTAACAAGTGGGGTTTTCTTGAAAAAAATCAAGAATCAAATCTGTATTCAAGTTATGAAAACTTGTACTAAACTATAATGTGTATTTTGTTGGAAGGGCTATTAGGAATGGTCAAACTTATACTTTTGAGAATAATTCTAATAAAAACAAATCTTTTGCTATTGATTCATTTAATTTATGGCATGGTAGATTAGCACATGTAGGAATTAGCACTTTGAATAGAATGGTTAAATGTGGATTAATACAATGTGAAGTTGATAACTTAGAAAAGTTTGAAGCATGTATTAAATCAAAGATGATCAAAAATTTATTTTATAGTGTAGAAAAAAAATCTCAATTACTTGAACTTGTGCATTCCGGTATATGTGAATTGAATGACATGATAACGAGGAGATAATAGATATTTCATTACATTCATTGATGATTGTTCTAGATATATTTATGTAAACCTTTTAAAACATAAAGATGAAGCATTTAATGTATTTAAGGTATATAAAGCAGAAGTTGAAAATCAATTAGAAAGAAAAAGACTCTACGAAGTGACAAAGGTGGATAATACTTAGCTAATGAATACAATATGTTTTGTAAACAAAATAAAATAATACATTAATACTCTGCACCACGAACACTTGAACAAAATGGTATAGCGGAAAGAAAGAATATGACATTATTAGAAATGATAAATGTTATGTTATTAAATTCCGAATTACCATTTAACTTATGGGGTAATGCCTTACTTAGTTCTTTTCATATAGTAAATAGGATTCCTTTGAATGAGGATAAGGTTTCTCCATATAAAATATGGAAAGAAAGGAAACTAAATATAAAATATGGATTCATTTGAATTGGTTTTTAAAAGTTTTTTGAAAAATTAATCTGAATTCAAGAAAGACTAAATAGATTAATTCAAATAATAAGCATAAATATAAAAAAAATAAGTAAAAGTGAGAGATGATGTTAACGATATAATTATGGAGGTTCGATCCAAATCAATGGTCTACATCCTCCGTTAGCAAGGTCTCCTGCATGATTATATTTTTCACTATGTTGTCTGATTTATGGTGGAATCTAACACTTTACAACGCTTTCAGTGACTTACAAACAAAGATAACCAACCCTTATACAATTTTGAGCTTTACGGGACCTCAACACGGCCCATTATTGAGCTTTCATGGGACCTCAATATGACTCACACGGTGACTTACAACAAGAGCACCGATTCTTATATAATGTTGATCTTTAAGGGACATGACCCACACTTTATCAAAGTAATTTTGTAATGGAATACATCTCTTTATAAATAATACAAACAAAATAGGTACTAAAAGAGACTAACACTTCAATGAATAGTAATAAATCATAGCTCAAGTGTTAGATGAAAAACATTGATGAATATAATAATCAAAATTTAGATTCGATCAATCAAAGTGTTTCAATGAGAAGATGAAAAAAGAAATAAATGCAACGTAGGTTCAAAAAAATCTTCTCAAATTATATGTCTCTTTTAATGAATAATTGTAATAAATTAAGTATTAAGAGAGAAATAGGAAACTTTGATGATTATGATGATTTTACAAGTTTGATTAAATCAATGAAAGTTTTCAATACGAAGAAGTAGAAAAGTTTATGCAATGTAAATGCAAAGATCTTCTTAGAAAATGTATCTCTATTTTAAGATTGATATAAATAAGTTAAGCACAAAAAGAAATAAAAAACTTTGATGAAAGAAATGACTTAAGAAGTTTGATTCACAATAAAAGTTTTTGTTATAAAAAAATAAATTAAATGAATGTAAAAATGTTAGTTGAAAAAATATATTTTACAAATATATTTCACAAGAAAGGTCTTTTCTAGTTGTTTATGAATACATAGTGAAGTGATATTTATAGTAGTCTAAACGTTCAAAGTTTCTGCCCAACCGGACGTCCGCCATTGAACCGGACGACTAAACTAGCCATTGTGTGTCAAAATTAGAACAGTTAAAAAAATGACCGTTGGTGAACCGGACGTCCATTGACTTTGACTTATTTGTTTATTAGATTTAGGCTTTTGAAGGATTAAGTAACATTGTCAAAAAAGTTTAAAATATCAAGTTGAACACCTTGAAAAATATTTTTTTATGCAAATGTTTTTGTAAAATATTTTTTTCGTGCATAAAGCGATTTTTGAGTTTTATCATTTATTACTAAATATTAAAATATTAGTATATTTATATTTAAATTAAGAAGTCTAGTTTTTTATCTTACTTCGAAATTTGCTTGTTAGACTTCTCGTCTTGATATTTTTTTGATGACATTTCTCATGCTCTTGATGTTGCTTTTTCTTGACTTTTGTCTTTTAAGCTCTTGTCTTGAATAATTTGACTTCAGTGCTTACCTTCAACTTTGATCTTCATTTCGAGTCCGATTTATATGTTGAATTTGGCAATGCTTGATTGATTTTAATATTGAACTATCATCACTCAAAATCAATTGTTAGAAACAATATTAATCTTATTTGTTATGATTAAAATATTATGGATGAAACCAACCATAGGTCAACAAGATAAACTTTATGTTAACTTTTAAAAAGTGCACATGTTGCATGAAAAAGTTGTCTTTCTTAGTTAGATTGTTAGTGCTAAGGGTATATAAGTGGATGAGCAGAAAATCAAGGCAGGAGTAGCCAACACCTAAAAACATAACTGAGGTAAGAAGTTTCATAGATTAGTTACCTTTTATAGGCGTTTTGTCAAAAACTTTAGAACATTTGCCACACCACTCACAAAGATTATAAATAAAAGTGCAGGATTTCATTGGGACATCGAACAAGAACATGTTTTTAATACTATTAAAGATAGGTTGTGTACCCACCATTTTTATCATTACTTGACATTAACAATATTTTTGAGGTTGAATGTGATGCCTCAGAAATCGGTATTGGAGCTATCTTAATGCACGATTGAGGGTAAATCGCTTACTTTAGTGAAAAACTAAGTGGAACAGCTCTCAATTATCCTACATATGATAACGAGTTGTATGCACTCGTTCGAGCTTTGGAGACATGGCAACACTACCTATGGCCAAAGGAATTCGTGATGCTCACCGACCATAAGTCATTGAAGCATTTAAGGGGTCAAGTCAAGCTAAACAAGAGGCATGCAAGGTGGATGAATTTCATCAAGATATTTTCATATGTTATTCGGTACAAAGAATGTAAAGAAATGTTTGTCGCAGAAGCTTTATCAAGGAGGTACGTACTTCTACGTCTTTAGGTTCTAAATTGCTAGGATTTGAATATGTTAAGGACATGTCTACTAATTATCCATATTTTTCTAATATATATGAATAGGGTGCTATGTGTAGATTCTTTAAGCATGATGGGTATTTATTTGGGAAAAATAAGTTATGTGTTCCTAAATGTTCAATGAGAGAATTATTAGTACGTGAGGCACACAGTGGAGGTCTAATGGGTCATTTTGGGGTTAAGAAGAACTTAGAGATACTAAGTGAACATTTTATTGGCCTAAGTAAAAGTAGGTGTTGATTGAATTTGTACCTCAGGGTTTATATACGCCATTACCTGTTCCTAGTGAACCTTTGGTTGATGTGTCTATGAAGTTTGTGTTGGGCTTACCTATGACTAAAAAAGGAAGAGAATTTATATTTTTGGTGGTAGATAGATTTAGTAAGATGACACATTTCATTCCATGTCATAAAATTGATGATGCCACTAATATTGAGGATTTATTCAGGAATTAGTGCCCTTACATGAGATTCCTAGAAGTATTGTATTGGATAGGAATGTTAAATTCGTTAGTCACTTTTAGAGGATTTTGTGAAATAAGTTAGGGACCAACCTATTATTCTCTACAACTTGTCACCAACAAACTGATGGACAAATTGAGGTAGTTAATAGGACTTGATACAATTGTTACGCACAATAGTTTATAAGAATTTGAAGAGTTGGGAAGAGTGTTTACCATTTACAAAATTTGCATATAATAGGACTACACATTCTACTAGTTCTTACTCACCTTTTGAAATTGTACATATCTTTGGATTTAATTTCTTTACCTGCGAATGAAAGAGGTAGTTTAGATGGAAAGAAGAAGGCCGGATTGGTGAAATCACTCCAAGAAAAGATAATGATGCAAATTGAGAAGAAAAAAAAAGCATTATGCATCTTAAGCATATAAGGGACGAAAGCGATTTACTTTTGAATCAGGAGATTGGGTTTGGGTGCACTAGAAGAAAGAGCATTTTTCAGAACAAAGAAAGTCAAAGTTACAGTCAAGGGGAAATGGTCCATTCCAAGTCCTTAAAAAGATCAATGATAATGCCTCCAAATTAGATCTTCTAGGTAAGTATAATGTTTAAGCTACTTTTGAAGTCTCTAATATTTCTCTCTTTGATATAGGTATAGATTCGAGGTTAAATCTTTTCGAAAAATGAGGGGATGATGTGATCTATGATACGAGGGCAAGTCCGGGAAATAATTCATTGATAGTTGAGAGATGACGGATGACTAGATCGTGAGCGAAGCGAGTCAAGGAAGCTATGAGATTACTTGTTCAAGTTACGGTAGACGAAATGTTGATTAGAAAAAGTAAAGGAATAAGTTTTATGTTGGGTTTGTAAGAAGAAACCAGATGGATCAACTTGGTACAAGCAGCGGACGAGGAAGTCGGACAAAGTTACCTAGGCATGCGACTACATACCCCTTTACCGAGATTGTAGATGAGGACAACAAGTGATCTATACGACCGCATAGATTTACACTATGCCGCTGCATAGTGTAATCTTCTATTTTAGTTAAAACTCTTGTATGATATATTTTTGATATCTTTAAGACATAAATTCTGTTTTTTAGTTAGGTTTTATAGGTTTCCTATAAATATGACTCATTCTATTCATTATAAAATACACAATTATTGAGAGATTATTGCGAGGTAAATTTTCTTTCTTCTCGTTCTTCATTAAAATAATTTTGAACTTAACAAGAATTAAATTCTTGTGGCACTCTACAAGTTCAAGTAAGATTCGTGAGTTTTGTAATCACGGGTCAAGATATTGTTAGAAATTTTCTTGGTTCAATAATTTATGGGGTCGAGTTTTTCAAACGTTGATTCTTGGCTTTCTTAGGTAGTTCTAATTTGTCGTGGGTTCCGTAACTACAATTGCTACGTGAGTTTGCATCAAGAGAGGTTTATCCTTACCCTCCAGTGCTCGTATTAGTGGACATACAAAAAAACGAAAGGACGAGAAATTTGTAAAAATGGAATCGTGTTGTTTAAAATGGGTAAATGTCGTTTTTTGTATAAGGGGTCTCAGTTTCACTTTTAACTTTATCATTATTTTGAAAGTGTTTAAAACAATTAAAAAGAGCTAAGATATTGTGTTCCACTATCTTGTATTGGTGAATTTAATAGAATTTGAGAGAATGAATTGCTAGTATACAAATACTCAATTATGTGTCGGTGTATCAACTTCTAAATAATAACTTTGGATGGTTTCTAAATATAAAATAAATGTATTTTTCATAAATTATAAGCCCATATGAGGGGACATAAAGACAAACAGACGTGAAATTGGTGGAGAGTGTACCTTGTCGTTTATAATTATAAGCGTCATTTTTGTGCACATTTCGTGATTTCACTCCATACATCCTTGCTTATATTTGAAAATATTTAAAACAATTAAGAAGAGCTAAGAATGTTAACTATCTTTTATT
>CAIGRP010122931.1:0-15136 GCA_903798385.1 Fraxinus cuspidata | reverse complement strand
AAAACTCGTATATTTATTTATATTGCCCAATAATTTGTTACCATGTGTTAGAACGTAAACAATGATATAAAATGTATGATTGTTGTTTGAAGTGGTCCGCCATTCTTGATTTTAACATCTGCAGGCTGCAGTGTACCCATAACCACTGCCCATTCTCCGACATCGAAGGAAACACACTGTATTTTCGACTCATATGAAAACGTGGGAATAGGAAAAGGGACCCTTTTGAATTTTGCAAAGCCATCACGTCGTGTCAGTAATTTAATTTCTCATAGCTAAGGAGCCCTTCGGTCATTGAAAGCAAAAACTGGTTGGGACCGTTGGGTTGGTGTAAAAGTTTTCATATTTACTGCCAAAAGATAATAAATAATTGAAGGAGTAATTGCATTTCTCTAAGACCTTGTTTGAGCTCTTTTTGGGCCAAAATACATTTTAGCTCATGTTTGGTACACATTAAAATTTTCATTTTCATTCTTATACTCATTTTCAATCACACATTCTTCAATAAAATAATATTTTTCATCACATCAATAACTTTTTTTTTTTTCAACCACACATTTTTCATCAATCTACTATTTCAGATAAAATTTTCATTTTCATTCTTATCCTCATTTTCACTCACACATTTTTCAATAAAATAATATTTTTCATCACATCAATAACTTTTCCTTTTTTTTCAACCACACATTCTCCATCAATCTACTATTCCAGAATACATTCTACCAAAACAATATGGCTCAAACATACCCTTAAAATAATTTTTTCTTTATTGGAGAATATAATTAAAAAGATTGAGTTTACGTATAAATTATTTTATATTGAAATATGTGATTAAAAATTATTTTTAAAAAAATGAGTTTTCAAACAATGAGGGCCAAATTATTTATGCTTTTCAAGAAAGAATACAAACAAAAATTGAAGAAAGTATAAGTGCGCATTGTTTATGATATCTTTATGGAAAAGTGGTCAACAAAATTGAATTTTGGAAATTTGATTGGGACACTCAAAATAAAGAAGTATTATCCTTCACTAAATAATTGTTCCTTTCGGTTTAATTTTTCCAAACTCGAACGAAAAAAGGAAATGAGTGAATTGAGTGCAACTCTACAAATAGTACCTTGAAAAGACATCGATGTTTTATACGGACTTGAGTAATAATTCAACTTGGCTATTCTCACAAAATAGGCTTAAAATCTTTTTGGTAGCAATATTGAGAAGTTTGTTTTGAATTAAATGCTTAGTTGCAAGCCTGAGTCGAATATGACAAGTAGTCCAACGAAGTTGAACCTTACTTTTCTAGTTTTGCATGTGTATCTTGAGATTTAATTTTATTATTCTACGTTGCTAATATTTTTAGTTTTTTGCGTTATGGAAAAAATCTAAAAGCTTGGAGAATTGAGATGCAAAATTAAGAGAATCAAGAAATTCCCAGCTCGTGGCTTCAATGGGAAGCGTGTATAGGGATGACAATTTGCCCCTCCCCGCCCGTCCAGAATGGGGCAAAAAAATTCATCCCAAACGAGTTGACGGACCCGTTCCGTGAAGAATAAAAAAATTAATTAATAAACTATATAAAAAAAATTAATTAACTGGTAAAAAAAACAAAACGGGGCGGGAAACGGGGCAAAAACGCGCCCCGCACCCGCCTCGAGCCCCACCCTGTCTAAGGTGGGATGGAGGGGGGGCACCCCGCCCCGTTGCATCACTACAGTTACACAGGAATACCTAATTTTTTAAGTATTTTTTTGTTGTAGACTTCATTTTTTAAGTATTTTTGGAAAAAACTTATGACCTAAAGACTCTAATTTTAATTAGCGTCTTTTGGTTCCATTATTTCAGATTAGAAATATTAATTTTTTGGAGTACGTGGGATAAAAAAAGAATTTTTTTTTTGAATTTACGTGTAATATTATTTTATTGAAAATTGCATGACTAATAAGAAGAAAGAGAAAAATGAATTATAATTTAATGAGAAATAATAAGGGCCAAACGGAGCTTAGTTAAATTAGACATTTTTCGAAGATTAAATAAAAAGGAAAATACAAGATTGCTTTTCAAATTTTTAATGTTTTTTATAATAAACCCGGTTATGTAATTCAATTTTAATTTGTACTATTTGCACGATGATTTGTGGCTAAATTTGTTAGGCAGGGAAACAATGTAACTTTATTTCTAACGCTTAAAATTTTTATTATTAAATACTCGATTTAATGATATTCCGTATTGTTTTTATTATTGTAATGATTGCAATTAATTATCTAATCAGTAATTAATTGATGTAGGGATGTTGATGAGTTGAGAGACGAGTCGTTTGTTTTTCTAGTCGTAAAAATATGAGACCATGAAAAAGAAAGAGGGATTACGTAAAATAAAATTGACTGGGTGGTAGAATTGTAAAAATGTTTATTTCTTTCATATTTTGTAGATCAAATAGTAAAATTAGTAGTTTAGCTCGACGATAGAGATATATTTCTATGGTCATTGAGATCATGAAAAAAAATCTGGGTGGATTAATGCATTTAATTTAGTTAAAATTTAAATAAAGATATAGCAGGTCAACTTAATTGAGTAGAACTAAATTTTCTTGAGAGAGGTTTTCAATTAACATTGAGAAGTTCGGCCGAATACATATATTAATTATTTCTCATTGTTTATATTATCTATCAAGGGGCATCATGAATTTTAGCCTTTTTTTCTTATTGTTTTAATCTAAAAATGGATCTTTTCAACTAGTTAGTTGATCATAGATTAGTGTTAATCTAGAAAATAAAATAACGAACAACTACCAAGTTAGTTTTCATTTCAATTTAAATAAATAATAGGATTAAAACAGGTTAAAAATAAATAATACGGTATTTGTGAAAATGATAATTTGGATTCCTTGGGTCCACTTATTACAAATTTGACGATATTGTACACTTGTAATTTTTATTGAACTAATATTGAACAACTTGATCTAAAGGTTTGAACTAATATTTATGTGGGTCATGTACCTTTATTTGGCCAATTATCTTTACATCGATATGTTTTAACAAATTTATTTCGATATCCTTCTTGTTCATAATATGAAGTGGTATATCATATAAAAAACTGTTGTCGATTTATTTTATTCCATTTTAGTTTCTTTGTAATGGTATAATTTATTGAGATATCTTAATTTTAAATATTCTTGGAGTTTTACATTCTATTATGTCTATATACTTGCAAAGAGTAATGTCTCGTCAATGTAACCATCATTACTATTTATTCCATATTATTAAGGGGATATTTGTATTTTAATCAAATATCATCACGCTTCAGGCGCGTCATTGATTTATCAAAATGATGCATTATGTACTTTTTCGAATCTTTAATTCCTTCCCATGACTCTGAGAAAATTTTCCAATACAAACGACATCGAAAAACGTGTTATAAAATATAATTCGTTAAGCCATAAGATATTTTGTAAGGATTCAAACTAAACATGTATTTTTTGTAGCATTCTTTAAAGTCCGTCTCAATGCACTATGATGAAGAAATTGTGATATATTACAACATTAAAAACTATTAGATGGAAATATTAGGCTTCAACCATAAGTCAAGTATATCGAGAGAACTTTGATGTTGACTTGATGCATATAAGTGTTATTGCTTGTAAAATATCGTTCCATAAGCGAAAATAGATGCATTTTATCCTCAATGGCAATGTTTTTGCAATTAGTTGAAGGCACTTGACAATAAATTGTGTTAGATCATTTATCGCCATAACAACTAACACTTATTGTCATCACAACAATAAAATATTGAAAAGACACATTGTCTTGATGGTGTCATCTGAAAATTATGCTCATAATTTAAAATTTGAAGAAGTAATCTTACAAACTTTGGGTTGTGAATATTATAACATCATGCAATCATTTCGTAAATGTATCAAATATACAATCAAGATGGTCAACATGGATGATGACGGGGCTCATATATTTTCAAAATTATAAGGAGACATTCCCAACCTTAATGATGGTTGATAATCAATTTTCTATATAGACAACAAGCATCATATGAAAATTCATTGAATTGAAGGATATTTGTTCAATTACTATTTATTCAAAATTTCCCGCTTCATTTTGATCTAGTGATGGTCTAACCGACCATGTCAAACAATAAAGATTTTCAAGACATTGAATTTTTGGTTCAAAACAATATTTGTTACAATCTTACTCATAATTGTATAGCGCAGACTAAAAGAAAGTGAGCAACACAATATTTGTTTTTGCATAATATTATGTACATAATATTTCTTTATAATTTATATTCATATCTTTCATGTGAAAGTTACATACTTGGTCCCTACAAAACAATCCTTTTATATAAAAATTATTTGGGGACTATAAGAAAGAATACATTCACATGAGATGGAGCTCATAATTTAAAGCCAAATATACCGTAGGTACAAAACACCAATAATTTCATAACTCAGCTATCAAATAATCAATCAAATCTTATGAGAAACAATCAATAAATCCAATCAATAATATCATGTCTCTCATACATTCGAAGATAAAAATAAGGCTTATTAGCACAAAACATTCTTACATTTGACTTTTAGTGTGGAAAACGTCCCGACATTTCAATTTTTTACATTTTCACTCTTATTTCAAAGTTTCATTGTGGAAAACGTCATTAAGTCCATCTGATGTGAGTTCCAACATTTAATGCACACTTGGACTCGCTTTTGATTTGAAACTCGAAGGTAAAATGGTCAGGTCACCTCAAGAAACTCTTCTACCCGCCATAAATTGGTTATTCTATATAAAAAAAAAAAAGAACAGAAGCAGTAATAAGCAAGCATGAAGATTAATCAAACAGAACAAAGAAGCTCTTGAATTGAAATGATGTGCATTAAATCGTTATTCTGAAATGGCATTGCATTTAATTTTTGAATTCCACTATTCATCATCACCCAGGCTAATGTATTTTGCATACCTGTTTTGAATTCCATTGTTTTAGCTTCCATACCTGCTTTCATCTGCCATCACTTTCAACAGCAAATCGTTATCAAAAATCACAAAACTTAATCCCAGAATTTTGCATCAAAATTGAAGCCAAAACATCTATTTTTCCTTGAAATTGAACATGTGCAAAACGTCCTTACGTCTCAAATTGTTTAGCGTATAATGTCCCAATGGTCAAATCGTATTGCGTAAAACATCTCAACGCTTAGAAGGTTCTTGCGTAAAACGTCCCTACGTTTCAACAAGCCTTGCTCAGAATGTCCATACGTTTCAACGCTATGTGAAAGACATCCATGTCATATCCCGTAGGCTTCTCGTTCAACCACAGAAATTCAAGACACTAATCAAACACAACAACTCAATATACTGATCAACCACATTAACTCAACATACCGATCAAATACAAATTAAAGACAATAACATAATATACTGAACAAAAAAAACTCAGCAGAGTCACAACGAAAATTACATCTAAAATGGGCAAAATAAAGACTGTTAGACACATCATTTTGGACTCCTATACTGCTGAGCATTAAGATACATGAACAAAAGAAATTTACAATTCAACCCAACCTTCAATCCAGTACAAGGGCATTCAACAAAAAAGTAGAAAAAAATTAACAGATTGTCCTTAATTAGGTGTTGATGGTGGTGCCCCTTTGGAACTCATCATATTGTGCCTTGATTCACCACATTTCTGACATGTCTAAGTCATCCCTACTATGAAGTTGTATCAGAACGGCTTTCATTTTGTGAAGAATTTATGGAATTCTTTGCCTGACTTGAAGACTCCATCTTATTAGGCTATTTTATTCTGTTTGTTTTTAGCCTCCTAGACATTTTGGTGTACACAGGTAGTTTGAGAGGGTCGAGACCTCAACTAGGCCATGAGTTTGGACCTATGATGAGAAAATTGATGGCATATTTGTGATGAGGTAAGACTCCTTTTGTAGATGGCATCTATGTAATCAATTACAGTAAGGCCTCCAGATACCACCGAGGCAAAAACATGGCAACAAGGAATTCCTAATAACTGCCAAGCATAACATGTACAAGTTCTTATCCTGAGGTCGACAACATGTAGTCTGCATTGTACCGAACTTGGAACTTCTCGTTCCTTGCTACTGGATACATACCGTTATTAGCATCCACACCAACTACATCTAACAACTACCCACCATGCTCGAAAGCAACCATCTACATCAATCACTCTTCTACAGCCCCTAATGAAACTCTTATTCAATGCTTCAAGGTAAATATGTAACTCTCTAAATTCTTCGGCATAACCCTCAACCAAAATAGTGGTCCCACTATTTGTCCTCTTCAACTTTTCACAGTAATCCCAAAGTACTTTGTAATGGTATGCCACGCTCTCCTTAATCTTTTCAAGTGCTTTTTCCTTTGTTCTATACATTTGTAAATGTGAATATCACCCACACCATCCATTTTAGTCCTCTTCATGAATGTGCTGATCGACATATTTGGTTTAGACCTCCAGTTAGATAAATATCTATCTACCATATAAGTCGAGATCACTCGAAAATTCTTATACACCGTGGGGCAAGTATACTCTTCTACATATATTTTTATTACCTAACTTGTCTTCTGATGCTCTTTGGTAGCATACAACACCTAGGGATACTCTCCATTGTACTTGACTCTCAATCTCAAAACATTATCCTTTTTTATATTTAGCCCATGTTTGGCAAAAATTAAAATTCAGATTTTAATTTAAGTCAAAGTCAACAATTAATTTTAATCACACATTTTATGGGATCCACAAATTTTCTACCACACATCTTATCAACTTTTATCAAAATTTACTAAAACTCTAATTTTAATCCGCACCAAACATGGGCTTAATATCCCCGTTGCTTCTAATTGAATGTGCAGTGATGACATTCTTCAACATTGAATTGGAATCAAATACCAACCTTAACAATCACAAAATGGAATCATGTAAGGCAACCATAAAGAATAGATTTTAAAGTAAGGCAAAGAATGTGTTGAAGTTAACTTTTCTGAAATTTGGGTCCTTCATATCAGTCTTTGAATTGAAATCATCAGTTGAAGCTCTTATTCTTTAAGTTGTATCATCCTCCTTTGTACTATCAATGCTTCGTAACTCGTCGGAGTTCTAGTAGTAGGTATCCAAATCCCTAACCACAGCTCATTAGACACTTCAAATCCAAAATCAAAATTAATCATTCGATTCTCAGTTTCAGCATTATACACGTGCTCCTGTTCCATCTCATAATCAGATTCCACCAAATCTTCAACTTCTTCTACACTACTTTGTTCATCGTTATGAGCTTCAACCTCGACTTCATCAATTTCTAAACCCATATCACCCACATTTTGATCTTCCTCATAATGGTATTGTAGGGTTTCTTCATAATGTGATCACAACTCTTTAGCATTTTCATGAAAAAAAGCTGATTTGATCAATCAATTTCACTCTCCCCACCTTCGTTTTCTTTCACAAAGGTACGTGACAACCTTCAAATGTTTGTGGTTCATCACATTGCACATCAACTTCGAAGATCGATGCATACAATGGCAATGCATGCAATTGCAATGAGGCTACAACATATACATGCACTACTGGATGCCCATCTCTATCCTTAAGCATTTCCTTAAAAATCATCTTCACTTTCCAATCTAGTCAACCCCTTTCTCAAACTCATTTTTCGCCTTTTCTAGTAAAACTCCAACATCAAATCAATACCAACCGCATTCAAGAACTTTATCAAATTATATTTGTTAAACAATGTGGCATGGTAGAAATCTATTAAAAGCATGAATTTATGTTCGTATAATAGATTATTTGGTCTATCATAAAAAGTTGCCTCCGTGATGCACTTCAACAGTGAAGTATCCTGAATTGGCACCTGCATGCAAAATAATATGGAGATGAGAGAATGAACGGTGAAATGTGGTATGGAAATGAAGAAATGTACACCGATCAAATCAGGGCAAAAAAGGACTGCACATCATATAATGCTCAAAACCCTACAAAAACCACAGAAATTTCAACTCCCAAACAACTTCATGTAATTTCCGATGAAAACCTACAAACCGTAACAAATTTTCGTCACAATGTTGAAATATTTTATCAATTTTTCATTTCAATAAAGTTCCAGTCTTTAATTCCATATAGCAACAAAACTACTGAAGGGAAATCAGTGATCATAAATGACAATTTTCATACCGTATATGGGTGGCTCGTCCCCGGGCTCACTAACAAACGGAAGAAGTATTTTGCTTCGAATCAAAATCATGTGAAAAAACAACAATTACTTCCATAAAAATAGCAAGCAAGCCTCAATCACTGAAACCCTCAAATTTTGAATAGTAAAACAAGAAAAATATGGACCCACAGCGAAATAATACCTTCTCCCACTTCGCCCTCCATTGTGTGCAGATAGTGGCCCACTACGAGATGAGAAATCTTAGATGATAGGAGAAGGGGATATAGGGAATGGGTGCAAGAACAACGTGTACAAGTGAGAAATTGAAGAGAAATCGACGTGCATGCGTATGTTGAAGAGTTTCTTGAAGTGGTATAACCATTTTACGTCTCGAGTTTCAAATTAAAAGTGAGTTCAGATGTGTATTTAAAGATGGAACTTACAGCACAAGGATGGGAGGATATTTTCCAAAATAAAACATTGAAATAAAAATGAAAATGCAAAAAAATTGAAAATTAGAAACGTTTTGTGATAATAAGTCATAAACATAATTTTTATTTTCTCCGCGAAGTCCAATCTCGTGAAAAGGTAACAATATTCTACATCAACCTAAATATAGTTTACTTATGATGGAACCATATCTTAATTAAATTCTATATTTTAAAATATCAATTAGCGTTAGTATGCTCTTAATATTTTCTTAATCGATGTAGTTGGCGTTCTTCTCTTTATTTTCCCTATTCTTATTTATTCAATTAAAACAAATTAAATAAAAAAATATTAATTTAGTAAGATTTTTTTTACAAGGCCTTGTAAAATAAATTAAAAAATCGTGAAAGATCTTTTTTATTTTGATATAAAAGGATTTTTTGGGCAAAACTAACATGCAACATGTGTAAAAGAAAATTTAGTTTTATAAAAAAGTAAAAACAAAAAGTAACCAATAAAGCATAAGTTAATAATAGTGGAGAATCGTGTATTATTCATAAATTAAATGTAACAAAAGTCACAATTCCATATTCACAAATTTTCAAGTAATCCACGCATATTATTTCATAGATTAGATTAAATAACCGCTATAATATGACTTTTAATAAAGTACGTGAGCAAATTCTAAAAGTGGACTGTAGAACACAATTTTTTACTTTAATTGCACAACTTACTAAGAAATATAAAAGGATTGTCATCATTGCATGTACAAAAAAATAAAATAAAATGAGCAAGATGAATATGTAAAGCATGTATATATGTTTATAAAAATATATACATCTTTTGTAGTATACTTGCATCGTGTTTTCTTTATGAATGTCACCATATTCTTCATGAATATTGTGCTAACATATTTTTATTTTTCAAAATATTGACCTGTTCAAAGTTACTTTTGGGACCAATACAATATTCTTTTAAAATGTTGTTTTGTATAAAGTCGTATTAATTGAAAAATAAAATATTCTTTTAAAAAATAAGATGTATAAGGTTTATACTTCTTCAAGAGTATTAAAATTCCTCTAGAATATTGTTTAATAGATGCATGACCAATAATATTAACATGATATTCGTCTAGAGCATTTTCAAGAACAATGATACAATATTCTTTATTAAATATTGTTACGTGTGAATTTGTACTTATTCAAGATCAACAAAATAATATTCTTTTAAATATTAATACATGATAATGCAACAATTTTATTTCTGTGATTTATATCAATACTTTATAAAGAATAATAGATTCTTCTTTTGTTTGAATAGAGATGAAGAGTTTCTTCATGAACTCAATTGGATAAAATTTGTTGTATTTCTTTTAACGGAAGATAACTTGCTTTTCTATCTTAGCTGATTAGAGTTTTGTGCCGATAACGCATTAATTTTCTAGAGAAAAAATAATTAAAAGAGAGAATAAGAATGAAAAATTATAAACAATTCATAATTTGTGTGTATTTATTGAGAATCGAGATCCTATATTTGTAGATTACAGGTAAGATGACCATTTTACAACTATTTAAATCTCACCATTTTGTCATAGCCTATGGTAATAGTCTAGTGATAATCTATGGAGTATTTTTATAATTGGCCATTCGTTGCATTATAATAGTGGGTCGGCTGATAATAATTGGGGTTCAAGGGGAGTGAATGAGAGAGACGTAGTATCAATCATTTATTTTTTATAATATCCAATTTAATATATTAAACATATTTTAAGGGTATTGTTGATAAGTTAGAATAAAAAACTATTATTATATGAAGTGTTCCTTTTTTTGTGGGCTAAGAAAAAGAAAAGAAAAGTGGGGTCGTTTGAGAAAGCTTTGGATTGAAGTTTGAGAAAGCTTTGATGAAAAGATGATGAAATTCAAATGATGAAAATGTTGATATAAATTGTGGATTGCATGAAATTCGAAGATAAAATTAATTGTTAATTTTGAATTAAAATTTTTAGAAACTTTTTAAGCTTATCAAAACAAGTACCTATTTACATAACATAAAAAAGTAATCTTGCATAAGTAAATATTATTGTAAACTTGGCCACAACATGTTCAACAGAAACTGCACCACAAGCTGAACTACGCATACTTACTCCAAAAGCTGAAAAAAATCTCACTCGGAAATAAAAGAAGCCAATTTCTTAATAAAATCCTTTGCTTCCTTAGTATAAGGATTATTTACATGAAAATCATGATCTTCTCCATCAACTACCATAAGTTGTACTTCACCATTCCACCCACTTTTCTTCACAGTCTCAACGTAAAGAATCCCTCTAGGCGTAAATGCATCCTTTCCTGCTAAACAAACCAGCAGCCTTGAACACGCCAGCCCGGATAAGCTCGGAGCGTTCTCTGCAAATGGATTGATCATCGGATTGTCAATCCCACTAGGGGCTGATGGATAAACACACATCCAAGCTTTATATGCAAAACCAGTCAAATCTTCTTTTGATTGCGACCCAACTGGTTTTGATCCCCAGAAATAAGGACAAGATAGAAAAAAACCTAAGATTTTCACATCCCCGAGCAAAGGTTCCACCCCAGCTCGGAGAACAATATTATGTGCTATATTGCCACCTGCACTATCGCCGCCAATATACAGATGACCAAAATCGCCGTGTTTAATAATCCATGGATCCTTTTCGATACTAGCATTTGAAATAACGTGAGACGCCACCCATTGAAGGGCAGTCCATGAATCTTCATAGGCTATGGGTAGAAGGTGTTCAGGGGCGAGCCTGTATTCTACAGAAATGATTAGAGCTTTTGCTTCGGCGGCTAATAAGTTCATGTAGCGGTGGTAGCTGAAACAGTAGGGAGAATCGATGAAAAATCCACCGCCATGGTAGTAGACTAAAACGGGGAGTTTTTGGTTGGAGTCTGTCAGCTTTGGGAGGAACAGTCTGGCTCTAACCTCCGGTGAAATAACTATTATGTCTTTGGAGGCTACGCCAGTGGTTGGGTCCTCCAGTGACGGCGGGACACTAGGTGTGACCACGAATCTCTTGATGGTTCCATCTGTGTAGACTACGAGATAAGGAGAGAGGTCGTGGAGTACTTCTTTGGTGTTGGAAGCCATGGCAGTCTTCTTGATTTTATGGTTACAAGTTGTAGATAAGAAAATAGCACAGGGTTTTGGACTGAACCATTATTCTCCCAATTATATAGGGATTTCGTTGCGTTGGTTAGATGATAATAGGATTGATTTTTGTTGGAAGATGTGAAAACTTGAAAACGACATACGAATTATTATTATTATTATATTTTGAAAAACTTGACTAATTAATGGAATGTTCTTAAAATTGTGATAGAATTGACACAGAAAAATAGAAAGAGATAAAAGTACAATCTTTTTCATCCCTAGATATAAACATGTTCTTTACAGTGATATAAATAATTATACTTGATTCATTCGGCAAGAATTCATGGTTTAACAAGTGGGAATGGACCGACACTACTAACCAAGCTCAATTATTGCATATAGACCAGTTTCCTTCCAAGTCTTGCCTAGTATGATTGTTGTGTCCATAAGCTGTTCACTTCGACGTGATGGTTTTAATTGAACTATGCTAAGTCGAGAATTTATCATGCTTCAAAATATCATAATTGATTTAATACTAGAAATAGTGAGTTCTCTAATTTTATTTTTCGCTTTGGGTATGAAGGTATTATTTTAATTCATTTCAAATTTTACTTAACGAAGAGGGTTGTTATGGATGAATTCTAATTTCACTACAACAAAATTATGATTTCGTGACATATAAAAAATTGTCGCAATAAGTGATTTAACTCGACACTTTTTTAAAGTTTGTCGTGAAGATTGTGATTAAAAAAATAAATACCAGAAAATATAAGGCGATATAAACTGTTGTCGTGAAATGTGAGAAGCCACGACAAATAATAAAGAATGTCACAAAAATATGGAGGAATGAAGGCGCCAAAATATTGGTGGGAAACTTATTGCGACAAACTCAAGGATACGACAAAGCCCTCAAATATATGTTGTTGTTAAGTTTTCGCGATGTACTCGTCCGATGCTTTTATTATATTTTGCAACATTCTTTGTTTGTTGTTTTAATTTCTTTTTGCAATGTTCTTTTTTTTTTTTGTAACAAGTGTTTGTTTTTAGCCTGGCTAAATTTTAATATGTAATATAATTTTTTTAAACTTTAATTATTTTTTACCAAAAAAAAAAGAATTTATTGTTTGTTTTTAGTCTAGCCTTATTTTAATATGTAATATAATTTATTTAAAACTTTAATTAATTTTTACCCAAAAAAAAAAAAAGAATCATTAATTTGGAGATTGAACGAACATACATAGCAGTAGAGAACTCAAAAATGAAGAGGTAGCGTAAAAAATGAGAAACGCATCTTATAAAAAGATAAAGAGGTTTAAAAAAAGAAAGAAAGAGGGAATCAGAAATATTCCCTCGAAATACAAGAACCAAAATTGAAAATAAAATCTTGTAGACAATTAAATTTAGTTACTTTTAGGAAAAAAGGAAAATTTATTTACAAAAATTCTTACAAAATTCAAATTTATTTTACATAACTCTCAGTTAGGATATTATAAATTTGAAATATACTGATGGTCATTGAAAATGACAATGTAGCAAAAAAATATTTTAATTGTTTAAAATTTAAAACTAAGGTGATTAAATAACTGTAAAAAGAATATTTATTGTCAAAAGTATTTTAAAAATTTCAAATCGGTTATGTTCTTATATGACTATGTGTTTTGTTGAAAAAAGTTATTTAGGTTAACAAATTTATAAACGACATCAAATTTTTTTTTTTTTTTAGCATAATCGCCCTATTCCAAACGGTGCAAAAATCCCTCGCCTCGTTGGTTTGGTGGGATGTGAAGGGTTTGGGGTTTGATTGGGCGAGGTAGGTTTTGGGCGCTCCGTTCCATTTAAATAAACTCATAAAATACACAAGGCTGGCTGGTGCATTGAACCTACTCTGCTCCGAAATAAACATGGTATGAAGAAAACGTGGAGGAAAATTCCTAGCAGAGCGGAATGCAGTATCGTCGGCCCGCACCGAATCTACCCCATTGTTAATAAGAGTGAATGAGCCCAAATTTTTTTAGAAAAATGTTTATAATCTCTTCACTGTCAATCTAATCAAGTGCGGAAAATGCACAGATGGAGTAGTATACCAATTATACGACGTCCATTTTGTTGAGAATTTCGTGTCTAAAAATGAAAGCAAGTATTGTTTGACATTTATTTCGTATAGTTCGTCATGGTCCTTCTCACTTCTCGTCTCTTTGGAGATTTTCGAAAGGTGAAACGAGGATAAAATATCTCGTTTACTGCTCATTTAATTAATTTTAATATACTTTTATATTTTTGAAATAAGATTGAAGTTTAAAAATATAAAAAGAAGATAGATAAAAAGATTAGGAATGGGATTAGAGATGGCAACGGGGCGGGCAGCCCCGCCACTCCCCGCCCCGCCCCGCCCCGCCCCGCCTTGCCTTAGATGGGACGGGACAGGGCTCGGGACGGGTGCGGGGCACGGTCTTGCCCTGTTTCCCACATTTTTTTTCAAAAAATTTTCAGTGAAAATATAAATTCAAAATTTTAAAATCTAAAGCAAATAATGCTCAAACTAACTACATTAATATTTAAAGCAAGCATTCGAAACAAACAATGTCCAAAATTACACATTGGGCGTCTCCGCCTCACGATCCTTGCCTCGCCTCGCCCCTACCAACCCGTCAGGGCGGGACGGAACGGATTTTTTTGCCATCACTAAGGATTGAGAAATTTAAGGCTGGAACGATTATTTGGATCATCAATAATTGATGTTTTGGAGTGTTTTATTGAATTTATACTTAATTTTGTTTGTATATATATATTCTTTAATTTAGGAGAAACCTGATATTAGATTATTTGAAAATGAACAAAAAAAAATAGAAGAATGACTTAAATCGAGCAAATCACGTTTGAAAAAATTCTCTTCTCCCATTTTTAGAATCACGGTTTCAATAGAATTAATCTCCCACCAAAACCCTATCGGTTGTAATCTCATATCTCTCTTCTCTCCCTTGGATTTGGCGTCTGAAGAACCAATTTCAGTTTTTATATATCGAAGGCAAGCTATCAATACCTGCCTGTCCTTTGTTTTTCCTTATTCTCGAGCGATGCGAAGCAAATCTTCTTTGGATTTTTTCTTCGTTGTGATGTTTCGAATTTTATTTTTGCAGTCACATTGAAGGTCATCTGATTTTCAGCCTAAATTCATTGAAACTGGTATGCATAAATGTTTTTTGTATATTTGTGCAATTTTAGCAATATTGAGCATTTTATTACCTTGATTTGTATTTTTGTTTGAAAATTGAAGGATAAATATATACTCAAATATTGAATTTCACACAAATATTTCGAGGTTCTGGGTTTATTGGAGATATTGTTTGACTAAATGGGCAACTAATAGGTGTTGGAAATCAAAACTATGATCAT
>CAIGRP010122929.1:0-10770 GCA_903798385.1 Fraxinus cuspidata | reverse complement strand
ACAAGTAACCTTCATATGTGGAATCTGAATAGATGAATTATTCTTGAATCAAAATCTCAATTTCATATCGTACTGAGAAGGGTCGACATTCACCTTGTTTTGTAAATCATGATACATTATCGCATATATAATACTCTCCGTTGTGGAAATTGAAGTACCACCACGTCTATCGTTTGTCTATCTTCATACCCATTGATCTTTCTCATCCAATACAAAGTTACCAAAGTAACAAATTGTCATTACAACCATATATGCAAAAAAAAAAAAAAATTTAAAGAAAATGCATAGTCGAAGATTCGATTTTTAACAAGAATTTTTTTAAAAAAGGCGAAACAGTTGGACAAATTTTTTTAAAGAAAATAAATAGTCTAAAATTCGCTTTTAACAATAATTAAAAAAGAAAAAAGAAAGCGAAACAGCCATAACAGTCGGTTGTTCAACAAAACAGCCGGTTGTCGGCCGGCTGTTAAACACCCTTCCAAACAGCCGTCCGGCTATTTCTCACCGATATATTTAGTCCTAAAATGCAGATGAATATTTTTTCTCACTCATGTTTTAAAAAATTATATATCTGTTTAAAAAATTTGTCTACATTAACTATTCATATCGAAATAAATTTAACGATTAAAACGTATGCTGATTTAACGAAAACAAAATGAAATATACGTAAATATATTTATCGATTCGAAGTGATTGATATAAAAAAAATTTAGGCTGCAGCGTTTGAATTTTTTTTTTCAGATTTTAATGTTGAAGCAGATGAAAGATGAGAGAGTTTTTATCTGTGTTGAAATAAACAGATAACGGAAGTAATTTTAAAATTTATGTAGGGAGTGTTTGATTTTTATTTGTTAACTAAATGGTAGTATTATTTTTTAAACAAAATAATAATTTGTAATTATTTTATATACTTAAGGGTGTTGTTGTCATTTGCCATTAAATAGGTCATTGTAGACATATGAATAAGTTGAAAACTTAAAATGGAAATATGCCTATTTGACTAGACCATTTTTAGAAGTACCCCGAACTTTTAAGGTAAATATTATTTGAGTTAATTCACTAGCAGTCACTGAAATTTGTAATAAATTTCAAATTGATCACTAAAGATTCACTATTCAGTCTAATGTGGGCGAGGGGATCATAAAGTGTGATGATTTGTCATGATTCTAATTGTAAGATATATGATTTAGATCCAACATCAAAAGTATGGATTTCGTTGTGTGGTTTATTTAGATTCAAGATTTCCAATTTCAATAACTAACTTTTGAGGTAAGACTCTCAATAAATTTATACAAAAATATGGTAAATATTTTTTGTAAAGATTAGGATTTCACTTTTGTTTGGGCCACATTATTTAAAAACTCATATTTCAACACATGTCCCAATAAAATAATTATACTTGTAAATTCAGAGCAGTTTCCTAATTTTTAATCATATTTTCCAAAAAAATGTTATTTTGTCACATTTTAGGGGGACATGCACGATTTTATGTCAGTTTTTTCTAATGAAAGAATGAGAAATTGAGGTTAGGGAGACTTTCTAGGGTTTAATTTGATAGAATTATGCTTCTTGTACATACTTTGTTGACATTAAGTTCGTCATCTCCTACATGTAGAAAATCTAACCATTGATTACGAAAGTGTTGTTATAATTAATGTACAAAAAATTGTCAAACTCATATAATATCAAATTTGATGTACACGTACCATGATTGAATTTGATATAGAAGTGCGAAAATGAGTTCTTAAAAGTCCATCGCAACATGACAAAGTCAAATGGTATCCGACTATGTGTTGGCCCGTCGTAAAATTGTGTGCCACTTGCTCATCTTTAATGGGTTCTTTTTTTTTTCAAATTTTTCTCTCTACATACTCATTTTCTACCACACAATCACACAATAAAATATTCTGAACGTAAATACAAAATTTTTCTCTACTTTTAACCATACATTCTCCAAGAAATCATTATTCAAAACATTGATTTTCCCAAATAATGACCACCAAATAGGGACTTAGCCAAACATTCAACGCTTGCCACCTAAACTGACGATCACAACTAATAATAAATGCTAAATAGCAATATTGAAAAATGAATTGAGTGTGCATGCAAGGCAGTGCATTGAAAATCATTAAATCTGTCTGATTTATAACCATTCGAGTTTTTGGAATTTACCTGTGCAGAACCTTACAAGCTTAAGTAAAAAATTTTGTGTTTCAAAAACAAAGTGCAAGGAAGTAATAGCAGCATTGAAACTTCATAAATTGTTGTCATCACATTGCAAGCTAAAGTAAGCATCTGTGTTTATATATTTGTCAGTTGTTGCACTTAAACATACCAAACATGTCAATAATCAAGGGTCTAAAACGAAGTAAATGACTTAAAATCAAAAGTACGAGAACTAGAAGAAATGCAGGAGAGAATGTAATCCAATTGCTGCTACTGGCCGGCCTTTCATGTGAAAAATTAAAAGAAAACATCGATGAAAATGGCAGTCAAAAGCTTTGAGCAATGAGATCCAATTTCTTGCAATCAATAAATAATTGACCTCGCTTTCACAATCTCAAAAGTTTCACCTTGCTGTTCATTCTTCCAAGAGGAGTGACTTGGAAGAATACGAGTTCACAGTGTAAACTTCATCTACAATAGTTCTGCTCTTAAGATAGACTCGAAGAAGAGAGAATGTATAATAAACCTGAAGCAAACAAAATAACAAGATTTTTGTCTTATCAGATTACTTAGATCAATAACAAGCTTTTACACGCATTCGTATGTGCTCTAATTCTTCATTACTATTTGAGACAGTAAATTTCTAACACCAACTCTACAAGACCCCTGAAGCTAAAAGAAAACATTCCAAGCAAATGAACACGTGAATGAACTAGCCATCTACTTGGAGGAGGAGGAGAGGCAGTAGGGGCAAAAGGAATCTAAACAAAACGTTTCCATCTTTTGTTTCTCCTACACTTGAACCGTGTGCCAGCCCCTGAAATGAACCATCTGCCCCTTACATTGAACCTTTGACTGGCAATACATCTCTGCATCTCCCCCTTGTCATTGGTAAAGGAAATATAGAACGTTAACACAAAGTTTCAGTCATGCTTCTACCTCTTCTGCAACTGGCGCAAGGACTCCCCCTT
Source organism: Fraxinus cuspidata (assembly GCA_903798385.1). NCBI lineage: Eukaryota > Viridiplantae > Streptophyta > Magnoliopsida > Lamiales > Oleaceae > Fraxinus > Fraxinus cuspidata. The sequence continues at coordinate 7,633 of CAIGRP010122929.1, read as the reverse complement.
TGACAAAGGCTGGGTCAAGAAATTTAGCCACAAATTCCCACAACTTATAAACATCGTCGAAATTAGACAAAAAGCCAAGAGAAGCAGTGACAACCTCAAATCTGACAAATCCGCTTTTACCGTCTTGTCTGCCATTTTCCATTGGCTTGCAAAGGGTTGTATCCTCAAGACTCGAAGATCCTCGTTGCTGTTTGGAGCTATCTAGAATCCGTATGTGACTGAGAATGCCAACACCAAGAGAGATACCCTGTGACTCGGCCAGCTTCAGAACAACTTCCGGACTAATCATACCCCGGTTTCTGTCCCTCAAATTGAATGCAACAGCTGCACCTCTTTCGTATTTAATTTTCGGTCCATAGATCTGAACAAGTGGTACACTGTCCTTTCCATTTGAACCCTGGAATCTTAACTGAAGCAATGAAGTTACGAGCCAATTAATCAGGAATCGGAGTCGAGAGGTTGTCTTGTTGAGACCCAACATGCTTATGTGATCAAGATGCTTACAGATCAACTCGGGTTCATTCCTGTCCAGCTCTTGTTCACCTCCGTATTCCCCATTACTAATGTAATCCTCATCGTCAAGGCTCGTGGCTGATAATTCTCCAGGCTCCAGAGTATGGCTTAGACTAGCTTTGTTATTGTCTTCAATGCTAAAGGATACCCTTCTTCCCCTGCTTCCAGGCTGTTCCGTCTCTTCTAAGCCAAAAAATCTACCACCTGCAATGCTACTCCTTTCTCTCCTTTCCAGCAACCTAAACTCACCTTCTGTCTCTCGTTTTATCGCACTTTCCTTTCTATCGGGGAATATCTCTGAAGCTGAGCCACTCTGAATGCTTATATGATTAGAAGCAGAAGACAAGTTGTTGGGACCATATCCATTTACAGCAGAATTCAGTGGTTTGTTGGTATCGGTTTCTTCTTCAATTTCCTGATAATGATGATAATCTCGAGTTCTACATTCTCTCGAAGCCTCATTTCTTTCAGTAATTTGTACTTCTTCAGGAATCTCCTTAAAATGGTCCAATTCTTGAGATACTGATCGAACAGCTGCATCAAATGATAATACACGGTAGTCTTCATGATGTCCTGTATTCAATTCCTGGTCAAACATCGGGCTACTTGATAGTGCTTTCGGAGAAATTTGTTGACGAGTTCTTCTGCCAGTGAACCAAACTGGTGGCGATAAAGAGGCCACATTGAGTTTGTTTGAATGACCAGCTTTATCAGAACCCAGTGGACTCTGACCTAAATCAATCCACAGTGAGTTATCCAATGATTCATCTTCACTAAAGACGGGGCTTTTCATTACCTCCCCAACAGAAATACTCTCAGTTTCCTCAAAANGACCTAAATCAATCCACAGTGAGTTATCCAATGATTCATCTTCACTAAAGACGGGGCTTTTCATTACCTCCCCAACAGAAATACTCTCAGTTTCCTCAAAAATAGTGCTCGCCCCATCCCTATCAGAACTATTATCGTGCTCCATCTCACTTTCAAATACATCCCTCACCTGTGCAGATGTGTACGCACCAGAAAAGGCAGGCAACTGAGATCCTGGACGAGTTTCCGAGTTAACTTCATTCTCACCGACTTCTTTGTCCTCAACAAATCCCGGAAAATAATCCATGGAATCACTCAAGTACAAAGGAAACACAGGGTTAATTTTCACTATACCCGACCCAGCATGACCAGACTGATTCTGAAGGCTTGACATCACAGATTTCTTGATTAAAAGACATCCAAATCCAGTCGGGTCATAGCCAAACACTCTGTAGAATGAAGTGATGATGAAATCTGGTCGAAATAAAGATAATCCAAGGGAATCCATGTCCTTCGGGCCCAATGACCCTGCATCAAGCAAAACATGCCAGTTGTTCTGTTGAGCCAGGGCCATCCATTGATACGAGTACTTCATACCTGTAACTCTGGACTGCACAGGGAACACAAAAAGGCCAACAGTGGAGTCTTTCTTCCTCCTCCGTTTGTTCAACATTTGCTTCCTCAGATCAGTCGAACAGAGCTTGAGAGAAGGCCATTTAAACCACGCGCTATTAACTTTGGCACCTTTCACTCTAGCACTCTGGGCCATCCAATTCACAGACTGGCTTTCGTGATCAAACATGGTCAACAACCTTTTGTTCGTTTGAAATGGATATGATTCAGCTAACAGTTTAAAGGCTGAGCCACGACTCACAGTAAATACAAGGCCATACTCATTCTCAGGGATGTTCAAATAGTCCATTATTCTCGTCTTTATATCATGTTCGATGGTGCCTTTCTCAGCTCCCCCATATAAAGCGTGATTTCCCAAATTTGCAGTAATCTCAGACAAGCTAAAGGTAGACGATTCCCAGTAATGAACAGTTTGTAGCAATGAAAATAATCCAAATCCACAGTAGTCAAGACATACCTTTGAATTGGCACCAGAGATATGTGAGTACTCATCTGCCCTCAGCTGATCAATCCTCTCCGATGACTGATACTTAGGATACATCGTGAGGAACTTAGAGAACGCCTCAACAAGCTCGGGAATGGAGTCCCCAGAACCAAATGTGCGCTCAGCTGCAAGGGCAGTGGCTCTAAGGAACTCTGCCTGTGCATTTAGTCGAGCAAGTGATCTTGATCGACCCAAACCCTCATCTTGATTGACCATGGAATCAGAATCCATGTTTTGGGATTTAACAAGAGATCCAACTTCAGATGCTTCCTCAAGAGCCTCCATCAGCTTATGCTCTTGCAATTTCTTCAAAATTAAAGGGTTTCTCTTGATTTCTTCTGTTGAACGATCAGAGTCATCTTTTCTTCTGCTCTTTTTGTCCAAGATTAGAGCAGCACAGTGTGATAATGGCTTCCAAAGTGAGATATGCATGAAAGCTTTTTTTAATCCCTTCTACTGTAAAATCAATATGATGTGAGAGGTGTTCAGAAAGAATAATCAACCAAAGGGTCAATTTTTCAGTTTAGCTCATCTAACTAGAAACTACAGAAAAGGGGACTCAATTCAAACCGTAATCTCCAAAAAGCAAAAGGAATTAAAGCTTAAAAAAAAAAAAGAAGAAGAAGAAAAGAAAAGCTTCCACCAGAATGAACCTTCGGTTTCAAAAATCAGAACCCCATATCTTAAGGAGGGAAAAGAACCCTTTTAATTCATTTTTCAAAAACCTAACAGTCATACTCTGTTTTGAGATTGAGCTGAAAAGAACCCTAATTAAAATTGGACCAGGCCATGAAAACCCAACATTTGAACTTTCTTGAAGATTAGGTTTAGATGAGGACAACAGAGAAGGAGTAAAAGGGTAAATTGTACCCACAAGGCCTTTGGGATTGAAGTGTGAAATCCAGTGGATTTAGAATTTCACTTCGAACAGTTAAAGAAAATTTACAAATCAAGAAAAGAAATACCGCACAAAAATCGACAAGACATTCAAGAAACAGAGTATCCAAGGTTCAATCTTTAACATAAATTTTGGCAAAAAACCAAACAAGGAAAAATCAAGAAAAAGCACATATACACAACAACCAGATCCCCAAGAATTGAATGTGGAAGAGAAATACTTTGACAAGCCAAAATTAAAACAAAAATCTTTTAAGAAATGTCTCAAACAGTCTCTAGCTAGTGTATATCAATGGAAGAAGACCCCTACTTCTTTCTTCAAACACCTGATGAGCTTCGTTTTCTCTCTCCTCTCTTTCTCTCTCTATCTTTTCTGCAATCGAACCCAACAACAATGCAAATGTATTTACATCACGAAAGTTGAGGAAAAAAAAATCCCGTTGAGAAATAATCGGTAAATAGTCTTTGATAATAAGTTGCTCAAAAAGTCAATTTGTGAGTGTTTGGCACTCATTTTAATAAGAATAAAAATTTTGAAATAATAATTGATAGGAGAATTTGTGGTGAAAAAATGATGAAATTTTTTACATTTGCGTGTAATATTATTTTATTTGGAGAATGTGTGATCGAAATGAAGGAAGAGAAAAAAATTAAAGAAAATGTGTGCCAAATAAGGGCTTATTCTCATGTTTAGTACATTCACGATCTTTATTCTATTTACTTTTATTAACATATTTTTTTTATTAAAAATCAAAATCTACAAAACATTACGAACATTCAAATTTGAAAAATATTCGATATTTGGGATTGATTATGAATTATAAAGGAACAACAAATTATCTAAATGCTAAAGATAGAAAAATTAATTATGCATCTTTAAAAAATATTTAGAAACAATTCAAATTACAAATAAATATGAACGACTAATGATAAATAAATAATAACGTGTTTCTTGAAATATTTAAGCCCTTGTTTGACAACTACTATATACTCATTTTCAACTATATATTTATATAATAAAATATTTTGTATATAAATTCAAAAAAAAATCGCATTTTTTAATCATACATTTTCTTAAAAATCCTATTCAAAGTATTATTTTTCCTAAATAATCATTGTCAATCCGGGCTAAATAAAAAGTGATTTTGTATCCCACGACAAAATAGGGGGAATTAAAAATTGACTTTCATATTTCTTGACTGTTGTGGTAATTAATCAATTGTCGAATTAAAATAATTGGATGATTTGATTAATATAATTTTGTTAATGATCAGTCTTGGAGATCTGGACCTACCATTACCCGACACCCTTCCTTGTCGAACTAAAGGCTCAAAGTCCAATGATGAACTTACTTGTAAAAGTTGTTTCATGTCCAAAACTCCAACTACTGTGCCTTTTACTTTGTACAAAGTTATCATTTGATTAATGAACACCAAGAAATCATATGTTTGACCAAGCCTCAAATTAATTATATTTATTTTTAAGTAGAATTTTCTCAGATATATTTAAAAATGTTGCTTTTTCTTTTAATTTACGAATTTCAGTTATTTATTTCGATGGGAAAGTAAAAATTATTTTTAAATCAAGTAAATTTATAAATATTATTTTTAGTTTAGCTAAATAATAGCAAAAAGATGATTTTAATACACGCATCTATATCGGAAAAGACCGTTAGCAAGGGATATAATATATGTAAAATTATTAAATTTGTGATCATGTCCGAAATTAGATCAGCTACTTTTATGCACATTGGATAAAAATATATGCGGGCATATATCAAAAAATATATTGAACATGGAGATAGATGAGGAGACGCGTCGATTTTGAAGAGCTCTAAACGCAATAGAGTAAGAGTTCTATAAGTATTCATAAGTTGGATTATCTTCATGTCAACAAGAGCTCAACGTTGAATATCATCAACTTAAACATAGTAGGAAAATTTTCACCTTCGAAAGCAATAGGCTCGAGGAAAGAATCATTCTCATAGCCGGACTTGAGGAGATGCCCAAGAGGTTGTCACCTCAGGCCCGCTCTTTACGGGGGCCCAAAAATTTTTTTTGCTTCCTTCTTTATTTTAAAAATTTATTGTCGCTTATACTCGTTCAACCTTATTTGATTGCTCCAAATAATGGAGTTTCTTCAACAATGATATCGTAAATCATAGAATTAGTGTCTAGATTTGGAATACTCATTTCATTGTGTAACACCCCCTCAGTATATATTTATTTATCGTTACACACGTCTTTGTTGATCTGATCGTTTATTAACCCTCGTTTTTTTTAATTGCATTAACTGATAAATTTTATATATTTAATTGATTACTGTATGGTGCTCTCTTTAAATTTAATTATATTTTTTCAATATCCAGTTGATCGGATAATTGATTTGGGTGTGGGATTGGATTTCTTGATATATAATCCGTTATTAATTAATGTGAATTTGTGCTTTCTATGGGGGTAATTGGGTGCAATATATGGTTAAATATGATGTAATTTAATTTTTTTCCAATTTATTGTTACATTATGCAAATATTTATGACCTTAGATAATATATCGTTATTTTTGTTGCAATAACAATTTTTTTTCTCTAAGGCCTGTGAGCCTTGTGCAAAGTGAGAAAGTGTGTACAATTTAACCATTTTTGCAGATAAAAAGTTTATTTCTTATTTTATGTGAAATTGAATTCATTATGAGTGGGAAGTGTATTTACCGTACACATGTAATGAAATGAAATCTTCTCTCACTAAAGCTAAGTTAAAAACATTGATAATCATCGATTATTTTTTTTCATTTTCTGTTAATAGATTGTTTGGACACTTTTTTTTCCACAAAATTGCCTTTATAGATATCTTATAGCCATATTGTAGAATAGAAACAAAAATTTTGGTTTGATTTTGTACTTGTGGAATATAATATTTACGAAAGCAGCTAAAGATCAAACAAATAAGTCAAATAACATACAAATTACAATTGCATCAGCAGAAAGAAGTTTTTTTAACTTGAAAATTAATTAAGATTTATCTCTGATCAATTTTGTTACAATAAAGATTGAATGGATTGACCATGTCATATATTCAAAAGGTAATAATTGAACAATTCGATTAATATTTTTGTCTCTAAGACCGAAGGACGAGTCTATATTTAAGTGGTCGTTTAAAATATTTTCGCATTGTTATTTGATTGTAATATATATTTTTTGAATATTTATTTTGTTTTTTAATGTTGATTTTAAGTTAACAAATTTTAGTTCCGCAAAACTCTTAAAAATGGAAAAAATATATAAAAAATGATTATTTGCTATGATTTAAGGCCCAAATTCTAAAATTCGTTTCAGCCCTACGAAATACAGGTACTTCTGTGATCCTTCCTATCACTATGTGGAAGACTGATGCTGTCGAATATTTTTGGCAATATTTTCTTAAAACGGTATCTCTAGTAATCAAAGTTCCTTAACTACATTAAAAAATTAAAAATAATCAACTATAGCACGTTGAACAAGGATTATTAGTAGCACACACTATATTGATGGCACTATCTTTTTTTAATTTAAAATTTATTATCAGTCATTTTTTATAGAATGATTACTAGCTTTTTTCTGTGCCCTACGGATATGTTATTAAAGGCTGCATGTTTGGCTAAAATTAAAAATTTTTCTTCTAAGTAATTAAGTTAGATAAATAAATTTTTAGAGTAAAGTGAGAAATTTTTTTTCATTTTTTTAAACAGTAACACTTTACACAAAAACATAAGTTGCGGAAACGTGTTTATAAGAATAACTTTGCTACCTCAAGAAAGAATAAAAAATCAATTATTGATAGATCCAAATATTTTAATGTTTGCAGTGTATTCTAATGGTTAAATTATTTAAATACAATATCATATGTTTATTATAAAATGTTAGATTAGTACATTATGTTGGCAAAATTTTAATATTTTTCTCTTCTTAGTACTATTTTAATTTATCTAGAGACGTAACATGAGAAGGCTTAATGTAGATCGACACGAACCACAATTTTTTGTTCTCTAGGTTGAAAATATATGATCTTATGTTAATCACCGATAACATGGCATAGCAGTTTATTTTTGGATTTCTATATTTGAAGTAAATTTTGTTAGAAATTGGTTTAAAACACGAGAAATATTAGTTAAGAATCGAAAATCAAGCATTGAAAGTGTGACTTCATGTCACGTAACCCTTTTGTTTGTTATTTGCCGCTTTGAAATGGGTTCGCCCCCGAAAGAACGGGGATCGACATTTCTCACAAACTAATTTAGCTCTTCATGCATCGCGTTAACC